>CAVLGL010000126.1:28912142-29174642 GCA_963668995.1 Parnassius mnemosyne | reverse complement strand
GACTACATTATTATAATATAAATAAAATGATGATCTCATTTTATTTATCTTACAAATTACAAATTTTTTATGTGCAAAATTTGTAATTTTGCCACATATAAGATTTCTTTACGATAGACTAAGTTCCTAAACAGTTGTGTCATAGTATGATCGTAAAATTTTCTGTACCATATTTCGATCAATTAAACTTTTTTGTAATGAATTTCACACTAAAATACGTGAAATATAAAATTGTGGAACTATAAATATTTATTACCCTTATGTTGTTAACATTTTGATGCAAATAAATATTTTCGAAGCCAACATACAAGGAAACTTATTCCAACCAGAAAACTATTAATTTGCCAAAATAACTCCTTGCAAATGTTCTTGTTCAATGTAGCGTTCGAATTGCAGCATCTGGGGCCAATCTGCACTTACTGCTACCGTAGCAAAATAAATTGTTTAGATGAATTTCTCCATTTAATTGGAAAAATAAAAGTGGAGAGTAATAATGTTTGTGGTTGTCTGCTAAAGAATGTATTTATATAACTTAAAACGATAAACTGAGGAATAGATTATTTTATATTTTAATATGCGACGAATTATATTATAATCCTCGTTATTATTCCTAAACAATCGTTCAAGGCTTTGTAAACTTTGTAACATTTTACACAATTTGATATAATCACTAACTGTATTTTTTTAAGTTTTTATTTAACTTCACTTGTATGTACGTCCTAGAATTTTGCAATCAATATTTCAAACACTTTCACTGAAGCTGTCGGGCTAAAATTTGACACACACCTTTGATTCTCGTGAAAATGCATGATTATTTAAATGCCGCCATTTTTAATCCAATGCGGCGGACGCTACAAAATGACGATTTATCATTTCTACACTAAGCCCTATGACATGGGTATCAAATGTATGTAAAAAAAAAAAAACAAAGTAAACTGACGTTACTGTAAATCCAATAGGGCGGACGTCACAAATTTGCTATATATAATTTCCATCGTAACCCCTATGAATGGGTATCAAATGAGAGGGCTTCATGAGCGAAACACAATAAGTAAAGTGAAGTCATTCTGCATCCAATATGGCGGATGTCATAAAATAGCGATTTATAATTTCCATAGTAAGTAATATGAGTATCAAATAAAAGAGCTTGATGAGCGAAATAAAAGTGACGTCATTCTAAATCTAATATGACAACGCAATATTATTATGACATATAGCTGATCTGATGATGGAGCTGGAATGTGGCCATGGGTGAAAAGGGCAGAAAATGAAATGGCCGCCACACGAATTTTAAAGAGTTTTATTTAATTCGGCAATGGTTATGAATAGTTTAATGGCACTCGAACAAATGTTGTAGGAAACGACAAGGGTCAACTGCTACTAAAAAAAAAGGTGGCGATGAAAAAAATTTGTTGCTCCAATCCGCCTGTAATTTTATTGTCCTGGGGTCTTTGGAGTCCCCGTAATTTTGGGATCGTATTGTTCGGGACAAATTTTGTAACTGGATTTTAAAAGTACGCCTAGCTAAATGACGTCGTTCTAAATTTTATATGGCGGACCGACCAAGATGGCCGACTAGTAATATTTTAAACAATCCCATAATATGGGTATTACAGGAAAGGATTTGCTAGGAAGAATACGAAAAATAAAATGAATAATAATAATAATTAATGGGGCAGGGGTGCGAAGAATCTCCGGGAGAAAAACCGGCGACGAGGTTTGCCACCCGCCACGTCCTGTCTCCCGGAGGGGCGAAAAGTGGATTACGGAGGCCCATCTGGCTACGCTGAATGTATGTGGAGTAATGAATGATAAGATGGATGAAGTATGCGAAATGATGAATGATAGAGGAATAGATATGTTATGTGTTAACGAGACGAAACGAAAGGGAAGAAATGTCACTGCACATAGCATGTATACCGCTTACTGGTCTGGTGTAGACGAGACCGAGCGGGCAAGCCAGGGAGTCGGTGTCATCCTTTCAGAAAGAATGGGTCAATGTGTGAAAAAGTATGAATGTGTAAGCCCAAGGCTGCTGTGGATATGAATTAAAGTGGGCTTAAAGAAGTTGTTTGTGCTAGGGGTGTACGCCCCAGATATGTCTAAGCCCACTTTTATCTGAGAGCAGTTTTGGGACATGGTAAGGCTGGTGTTGATGAAATGTAAGGAAAATGAAAATATTATTATGGTAGTAGATTTTAATGGAAGGGTTGGGGTGAAGAGGTCTGGTTATGAAACGATATTAGGAACGTTTGGCGATGAATTAATAAATGGGAATGGTGAAGACCTCCTCACCGTATGTGTGGAAAAGAATCTGTTTGTGGCGAAAACTTTATTTCGCCATAAGAGGATTCACATGTATACAGGAGAAAGAGGGGATGATAGAAGCATGATAGATTTTATAATTGTGGATGAAAGAATGAGGAGGGCAGTGGTAGATACAAGGGTTTACCGGGGGTCCAACGTAGGGACAGATCATTACTTGGTCTTATGCCTATTCAGGCGTTGGCGGCATCGGACATCTGTGTCTACCACTGCGTTACAGCGTATAAGAATAGAGAGGTTACAAGATAAACGTGTGAAAGAGAAGTATAAATGCAGACTGGGGGAAAATATAAGTGGGTTGAATGAATTACGTATGAATTATTTAGACTTGAAGAATGTGTGGAATAATATTAAGAAAGTTTTGGTGGATGCAACCACCGAAGTATGTGGTGTAAGTAAGAGAACGAATGAAAGGAAAAATAACACGCTATGGTAGGATGATGAATTACGGATGGAAGTTGAAGCAAAGAAGAAAGCATGGCTAGATTTACTAGCAACCAAGGGTAGTAATTCTAGCAGTTTGAATGATGATATTGAAAGGAAAAATGCAGTCTTTAGACATCTAAATAAAAAAGTAAAAGAAGTTGTTGAAAGGCAAAAGCAAGAAAGGACAGATAAGAATGATAAAAGGATATCTAATAACTTCCAGGCAAATATTAAAATGTTCTGGAAGCTTGTAAGAACTGCCAGGGGAAATTCAAAACAGCCTAGAATGAATGCTATACGAGACGAGAATGGCTGCATGCTGAATGATGGAGTTTCGAATTTAAAGAGATGAAAGGAATACTTTGAAAGCATGTTTAAGAGTGAACAGTCGTCTGAAGTAAGTGAAATAGAAATTCCGGAAGAAGTGGAGAGAGGTAGGGAGATAAGTGTAGATGAAATAATGAAAGCAATGGAAAGCATGAAAGCAGGTAAGGCAGCCGGATATGATAGAATATCACTCGAAATGCTAAGGGATAGAGAGGGTGTGGTTACAGGCCTAATGTGCACGTTATTTAATATATGTTGGGAACTGAAACGGGTACCGGAAGACTGGTGCAAAGCCGTTATAGTCCCAATATATAAGGGAAAGGGCTCGAAGTAGGACTGTAAAACTACCGTGGCATCAGCTTTCTTAGCATTGTGAGTAAACTGTATGCTAAGGTGTTAATTGAAAGAGTTATGAAAAAAACTGATGGAAAAATTTGGGATGTGCAAGCTGGATTTAGAAAGGAGATGGGATGTACGGATCAAGTATTTTCCAATGCATGATTGCGGAGAAGTTTTTGGCCAAAAACCAGAAAGATTTTTGTGCGTTCATGGACTTGGAAAAGGCTTATGACAGAGTGGACAGGAATGTGTTATGGCAAACACTGAACTCATTTGGGTTGAGCGCTGGCTTGATACGGGCATTGAGGACTCTTTATAGGGACTCTAGTGTTTGTGTCAGGATCAACGGGGTCTACTCGGACTGGTTTGGCATTTATAAAGGTGTCAGACAGGGATATGTGGCTTCCCCGTGGCTGTTTAAGTTATTTATGAACAGTTGTTTGCAAACTTTGAAAGTTGAAGAATGTGGGTTGAAAATGGATGAGTTAACCGTCAAATGCCTTTTGTACGCGGATGATCAAGTCATATTTGCATCCTCAGCAGCCACGTTGCAAATGATGTTTACTTTAATGAACTGGTCATTGAAAGAAGGGGGTATGAAAGTGAACGCAAGTAAGACGAAAGTGATGGTTTTTGAAAGAGAAGAAAGTAAAACGCTATGTGAGATAAGAATAGAAGGCGAGTTGATTGAGCTAGTGGATGAGTTTGTATATTTGGGATGTTTATTTAGCAGGGATGGTAGATATGACAAGGATATAGAACGACGAGTGAACGCAGGAAATAGAGTGAATGGGGCTCTACACGCTATTATGAGGAGTCAGAATGTGTCAAATAAGGCACATATGGCAATTCATAATGCTGTGTTAGTCCCTACTTGAATGTATGGTAGTGAAAGTTGGGTCTGGCAGAAGAAGCATGAGAGTAGAATAAATGCTGTAGAAATGCGTTCCTTAAGGAGTATGCAAGGGCTGAATCTGAATGACAGGGTGAGAAATAGTGTTAAAAGAGAAAAGTATGGTGTGCAAGATGCCGTTGTGACAAGGATTAAGAGAGGAATTCTTCGGTGGTTTGGTCATGTAGAAAGAATGAACGAGGAAAGAGTGACAAAGCAAATTTATGTTGCAAAAGTGAACGGCAGGGTCGGGAAGGGACGCCCTAGACGAAGGTTTATCGACCAAATCGGCGATACATTAAAAATGGGCCAGATTAGGAGTACCCTTAACCGACGAGCGTGTATGTGTATATATGGATGTAAAGGAGGCGAGAGAGGTGTGTCAGGATCGCGCCAAATGGAAGTCCATAGTCTCTGCCTACCCCTCTGGGTGACAGGCGTGAGTGTTTGTGTGTGTGTGCGTGTGTAAAATGACGTCAATTTAAATCTAATAAAGTGAACGCCCAAAGATGGCGGACCATGTTTATTATTTACCCCCATTACATGAATACCAAATGAACATATGAATTCAAATGATTATAACAAGATGCACCCTTTGTTCGGTGAAAAGAATATGAATAAACATGTCCGAATTCAGCTCTTAGAGGAGATGGTGTAGAAGTATCCCGGCTGAACGGTTAGAATAAGCGGAGTCATGTCATTTTTTTTTTGGGATAAGGGTGACAAACGAGCACACAATCGACTTGATGGTAAGTGATTGCTGTGAATCTCGCAACAAGCTTTTATATCATATAAATTGTGTAATGTAATTAATTAATTGGTTTGATTTAAGTTAAAATTTATTTTCCTCGTTTTAGAGCATTTAAATAAAAGCTTGTTTTTAAAAATGTTTTATTACAATTAATTTATTAACTATTCCGTCATGTCAAATTTATCTACATAGATTTGTTTAAGCCCTTCAACGCTTTTCTTTTTATGAGGTAACTGCTATTATATTATATTATATTATTAACCACTCCAAGTAATCTTAATATTATTATTGGTTATGTGTGGTTCACGACAGTAGTCGAATGGTGGATTTGAAACATTTCTTTATATTTTTATCTTTGCAGTCTTATCCATAACCGTTAGGCTAATATAGGCTAAAAATCTGTACCTTCAGTGAAAAGTGATACAACTTGACCTATATCAATTTTGATATTTTTCAACTACCTTAATCAGAAAAAAATGGCATTTTTTCTATCCAATCCTCATTCTTCTATGAATTATAATTGGAGAGATACATTTCGTGTAAATTAATATAACTAAGTAGTTTTCACTATAAGCAATGTGTAAAATAATGTATTTTAAGTCATCCTAAAATGAACTGAACTGATTTTTCTTGTTAGTTCCATGCATAATGGTACAACTCTTATAAACTCCTATTAAACGATCAAATTATACCGATCTGAATTAGTACATATTAATATAATTGTTCAAAAATCAGTATACATCAAATACTTAAATTTATATTGTTTTGTGAAATGTGACACAATTAAATTTAAAGCAACTAATGAAAATATTACTCTGGTGTAAATATGAGTCTAATAATACAACGTTAAATAAATCAGTTTACACTCTTATTTTTTATCCTAAGAGCTGTGTTACGACAGCTTTAATTTGACTTGTATCAATATTAACTTTATTTTTGAATAAATGTTTAATAATACGTTTACATTTATAACGTTTAGAGGAACGGTTTAAAAAATAATTTTACGTGTAAAGTGGTACTAATGAGTCGACTGCTATAACCTATCTCTGCCACCGGTAACATAGAACGGGATAGATATGTATATTGTGACTGGGTATGTGCCAACAGCCTTATTATGTATTCTGACTCGTGTTCTGGACAGAATAAAAATTCTATAGTTTGCGAAGTGTTAGCACACAAATAATCGCAACATATTTCAGTCTAGAACATAAGTTTCTGATACCTGGACACACACACATGAAGGTAGATAGTGACCACGCGCTTATTGGAAAAGCAAAAAAGAAAACTTCTATGAATATTCATCACCCGCGAGATTGGTTTCAATTATTGGTAAGAACCGTCTATAATAGAAATAATAAATTTTCCAATATCGAAATGACGGAAAACGATTTTCTTGACTTTGATAACATTTCAAAACATGATTTATTGATAAAAAAAAAGTGTAACACCGTGGGTCGGAAATTCGTGTGGTAAGATTTAAAAATGATGAAGTTCACTGAAGGTCAGTTTCCAGTTTTTGAATACAAAGAAAGTTACGAGGATGAAGATTACCACTTAATGTCTTACAGAAAGAAGAATAAAAAGTACAACTTTGTTAACATACATTCTATTCTAAAATGTTATAAAGGACCAGTTCCTATTAACGAGAAGAAAAAAATGATTGTCTCTCTTAGATTATATTGATCCAAGTGTTCATGATTTACTATCGTAACTTACCGACTAATAATAACTTGTACGTGATACTGATCTTGATATTTTATCGGAAAATGTATAATGCCATCAAAAATATAATTTATAAATAAATCCAAGTCTCGCAACTCAGTTCTACCATAAAAAGTTGTCAGATCCATGTCATACCAAGTCGGTTAATTTATTCAGTCCCTACTTAAGGATCCTTCTGTCTCAAATTATTACATAATTAGCTAACCTAACAACATATTATAGTGACCATATCAATATTAAAAATCTTTTATGTTTTAAATACATAGATTGACTTGGCGATCGCATGAAAACAATGTATCTCACAAGTAATACATATTATATTAAATTAGATTTTTTAGTCACTTTAAGATGTTGTTAGGTTAGCTAATTACGTAATATTTTGAGACAGAAGGACCCTTGCGTATGGACTGAATAAATTAACCGACTTGGTATTACATGGATCCACAACTTTTTATGGTAGAACTGAGTTGCGAGACTTGGTTTTTTTACAAATTATGTTTTGATCGCATCTCATTTCTTTTTGTAGATAGTTATATCTAGGTACCTATCTACACCTATTATTCCATTATATTATACATATATAGGTACAGACTCATACGCTGGAATTTTATTTTTGTAATCCTATATATTTATATGGGGTTACAAAGTTATTTATGCAGTTAATGTATCTCGAAAACTGGACTGAAATTCCAAAATATTTTAATTGTATTCCAAATTTTAAGCTTCTATGGCTTCTAGAAGTGCCTTAGAGTTTTGATGATCGGTCAGTCATTGAGTGACAAAATTAAGAAACTTTGACTAGTTATAATTCTTAAAATACTAGTTCAAATTTAATGAAATTTGAAATATACTGAGTTTATGCAATTTATACTTGGTTACTGAAAATGCAGGCTTCTAGTTTTATTCACAACGAAGTTATAGGGTTTCGAAAATGGCCTGAACTGCTTCGAGAAAAGGATAGTACGGCCGTGCCGCTTTTTTGCTCAACTTGGCGGTGGCACTGCCGTGCCCCCAGATAGCAAAATAACCCAAGCTTTTATGATTATTATAGTAAGATGCCGAATAAAAGTAATGTGTACAAAAATAATAAATGATGCCACTTAAATGATTACATGAATAAAGAGGTTTACTTTACATTTTATACATACTGCTTTTATTTTTAAAAACTATTCGTATGAAACAGCTCCCATTACAGTATTACTAATATTTATTTATTTGTTTTTGCCCATATGAATAGCGCTTTAATATTTTTAAGTAAATAGTGTATCGTAATAAAATTCGTTTCATATCACTATTCACTATTTTTTTAAGTTAAGTAAGAATTTACTAGTTCTAAGTAAAATGTTATAACGTTATTCCTGAATTTCACATAATAAAATTTTTTGGCAAACAAATTAACAAGCATTTATTTGTTTTATTGCACAACGTTTTCATTTTATTAAATTTTTAAAAGAAAAAATTTAAATAAATGCCTGTTTATTTCTCAATTCTGAAACACTAACCATCGTGTAAAATGATTTATACTAAGTCAAATTAATTTACACAAAATAAATAAATAAAAATTGTGTATAGTGATATAAAGGGACATTTTATTTTTATTTTTGGTAAACTATTTTCAATAATTTCTTTTTCATACAGTACAATACAAAAAACTTACTCTGATGAAAATGTAGAAAAAATACTGAGAATTTTTTTAAATCTTTGAACTTAATTTTCTTAAAACTATAATTTTCGAGTTAAATTACTTTTCACTGAAGGTACAGAAATGACGTTTTCACGTGGTAGAACAGATGGTTGTAGCACGAATGGGACGGCTCGATCAGGGATGGACCACGCTCTCACAAACAGTTATAAAATATCAACACCTTGCTGTTGTGTTTCGTATAGTGAGTATAAATAATATATAAGGACGGGATATAAGGACGGGAGACTCCTTTTTACTGGAAACGAGGCATACCATCTTAGTCCTAATAGGTGACAATATATCTGCAATTTGATTGTTAATCGAGGATAGACGTAGATGTCTATGAGCCACAACTTCCACTTACCGTCTGGTGGACTATACTCGATTTTCAATGTTATTTTATATAAAAAAGTTTTAAACACATACATATATTTGTTTAAAAGTGATATTAAGATGATCATGAATACCACAAAATAAAAATGAATAAAACAATTTTAATTACATGGGTATTCTGACTTATAATTGAATAATAGACGCACACACTTGACGTTGCTTCCTATTACTGATTTTGTATTTTAATCTTACATAATATATACATCATGTTGATTATTCTACTGAAAACCACAGGACTCTGCTATGGGTACCCTTGGCGGACTCTCATAAGATCTACCCGATGCATAAGAGTGGTGAATATTCTTAAGTTTTAAATCATATACATGATTATATTAATTAATTTTCCACACTTATTCATTTTTTACGTGTTAGTGCGTGTGCGTGTGCGTGTGCGTGTGCGTGTGCGTGTGCGTGTGTGCGTGTGTGTGTGTGTGACATCAATTTAAATCCAATAAAATGGTCTGAACTGCTTCGAGAAAAGGATGGTTTGATTTTTGCTCGACTTGGCGGCTGCAGCTATATTTCTGGTATAGTTGTAACACGAATGGGTCGGCTCGACAGGGGAAGGACCACGCTCTCACAGAATACCAGCGTAAAATAGCAGCATAATGCTGCTGTGTTTCGTATGGTGAGTGTAGAGAACCGGAGACCCTTTTTACTGAAAACGAGGCATTCCATCTTAGTCCTCACGGGTGACAACGCATCTACATTTTGATTCGTAATCGAAGATAAATGTAGATGTCTATGGGCCACAGCAACCACTTACCATCAGGTGGACTGTGTGCTCGATTGTCACCCATATCCTATAAAAAAAAATCTACAAATAGAGGAAATAAATTGCATAATAAAATTTGTAAAATATCAGAAATACTTTCGTAATTTTGCTCTCTTGAGAAAAAATAGACTCCAGTTACATACGCAGCTCCACGTACTTAAAAGAAGTATGTACCCATTTTCTCTTATTCTTTTTAAGTACTAGTAAAGGATTTCTGTCAAAAAAATTCGTTGTCCTTCATCTTCGTGCACGTTTACGAAAGCGTCATTGAACCACGGCACTGTCTGTGCTAGCCTTGTACTACAATACAATGTGATTAATGTCTATTATAAACTGGCTATGAAACACTCTTACTATTAACGGAGTTTAATAGTAAGAGTGAGTTAATAGTAAGGTTCTACCAGTAGTAAATATCTAATGGAAAGAAAATACATATTTTCTAGGCAGAGGCGAATCTGAATTTCTGATACGGAAACTTAATCAGGAGATATGACGTTTGCGCCCTGTCTGTGTTCATCATTTTTTTATCTACTGAAAAAGTACATTTAATAAAGAAAAAAATGCGACAATGTTCTATTACTTACTTCCATTTATCAAACAAGAAAAAAAAAGAATTGCAAAAGCTATGCGACAGGAAAATATTCTTGTAAAAAGACGCTATGAAGCATTTATGTAAATGAAATGCTTTGTTTGCACGTTAAAGCAGATTTTCTTTTCAACTTCAATTTCACCCGCTTGGTTTTGGATAATCATATTGAATATGAAAATTACCGGTTTTTAATTTAAATCATGCACATCATAAAAGTAAGTTACCAATCATTAGAAAGTTTACCAGGTGACGTGACTCCTTTTCTGATTAGTATTCCCTCTGGCTACATACTACCCTCTTACCTATTTCCACCGTCAAATGGACGTAGTTATGCAAAAACCCGTGATATGTTAATTTGAGTTTATGATATTTGAAGTATCTATTCTTCAAATATCATAAACTCAAATTATCGGTATGGTTTCTGTCTGTTTGTAATTTTGCTTCATATTTGTGTTACGTTTGCTAAAATTGTTACATCACATAATAGTATAGACCACAAACATTATTTTTCAAGTCAACATTTTTGACACAAACTCGGGTTGGATCCTTTTTGCATGACCACGTCCAAATAGTACTGCTGGTACTGCTGAGTTCCGGTCTGATGGGTATAGATAGCCATATAATTACAGACTTTAAGGCATTTCATCTTACTCTTAGTGTGACAACGCATCTGTATCCTTCTTCGTTTGAAATTGGCTGCGGGGTGTCCGTGGACTGCTGTAGCCATGTAGGTGGACTGTGAGTTCGTTTGTCACTTTATTATTTTTAAATAAATTTTATCTTATAGTTTTATCTCTCGTTTCAGTTCGAATTAAAACATTTAAATTGATAAGTGTAGTAAATTCGTATGCATCGCAATTATTTGAACCGAAGTCAATTTTTGTTGTTTTTTTTTTGTGAACAACACTAGTAATGAGAAGAATCGTTATCATGGTGAGAGTATCAGCTATGCCATCACTAACCGTCTGCTAAGCATATGTGTATTGTGAGAATTTTCAAAAATTAATTTATGATTAATTAATAATGACCTGACTGATGTGAACCTGATTCAAGTGGAAAAGGAACACATTGTTATTCCCTTTTTTATCCCTCCCAGTGAACGAGTTAGTAGAATAATTATTAGGCACCAACAATTACTGCCCTATTAATTCTTATTAAAGAAACCTAAAAGAACTACGTTTCTAAACAAACAACGTAATAAAGGTCCCAACTAAGATATTCATGCCATGAAATAATAAGAGTAAATGCCTATTACTAATCTTCAGAAAGATCGTTTGCAAAAATCAATCTTCTCTTAAGTGTCCGGTGTAAGTAAACATATAAAAAAGTTAAATTTACAGCCTATATGCGTCTCACTTCTGGACACAGGCCTCCCCTCATTTCTGAGAGGGTTTTGGGGGAAGGAAATGTCCGCCGTGCTGCCTCAATGCGTGTTGGCGAACTTCACATATCTTTAATTTTTTTTTCTTATTTCTCAGACATGCAGGTTTCCTCACGATGTTTTCCTTCATCGCCAATCACGAGGTAAATCGGCACTTAAAATTGCAATTAAGAATTTCACTGGTGCCGGCTGGGTTCGAACCCGGGTTGCTCGCTTACTGTGAAATTTACAGCGTGCGCTAATCATCTGAGCAACCACGGCTCTCTTATTGTCCCTGGATCTCTGAGTGTATTTAAAGCCTTCCTTCAATATTATTATATATTACTAGCGATCCGCCCCGGTTTCGCATGAGTAATTTCTGAATTTCGACAGCAGCGCCAACTACCGGGTCCAATTGTGGATCTAAACCATCCAGGAACCCAATCAAACACAAACAAAAAACTTCATCAAAATCAGTCGTATCATCGGACGTATGTAAACTTATGTATTTACAATATTATTATCACCAGCACAATGTACACAGGGGCAACGGTAGAGACCTAAACCATCTAAGTCCGTAGTGGTGATAACATATATCTACATTTTGATTCTTGTATTCGTTAAAAAATATCAAATTTAAAGTGACCTATAATATTTTGATAGACAGACAGATATTCATAATCTAGTTGATTTTAGAGTTTCAAACAGTTTAAAAATGGAATTTGAAAAAATAGTTGATTCATCTATGTTACAATTCCAACGATATTTTGTATCACGTCCACTTATAATGATAACTATACCAGTATATTTGATTTCGTTATTTATTTCCTTTTCAGAGATGTTAAAAATTAAAGAATAAAATGCAGTTTATTATTTTTTAATATTACATGTATTTCATGTTGAATAATAAATATACTATTCTATTTTATTCGTTAACCTGCCGAATCGGTACTGAAAATTAATTTTTTACTTCAACCACTAATTAAAAAAGAAAATCTCTGTCCTAGGAAGAACAAGCAAGAGACATAGCGTGATTTTTTTCAATGTAACATTATATAAATTAATAATACATTATATATAGATCCTGTGGTTATCTAACAAATTTTATGTGAGAGCACCATCAGGTTTGATTGAGTGATTGCAACTATTGTATCCTGTGTAGTTTCTAACTCCTGAATAAAGATCGGAAGACTACACTCTGGTCGATCATCTACTGGTCAGGCATCGAACTGGAAGACCAACATCATCATCATCATCATATTGCCAATATTTTTTTTTCTTAATGACAACATAAAAGTCAGTTTTAATAAAGATAATGCTTTAATGAATAGAATTCTACTTACTAATTATTCGTTTATTTTTTAGTAACTATAAAAGAAACTAAAAAATCAGTTATAAATGAGTGTATTAAAATAACATTCAAATACCACAAGAAAAATCTTTTAATGGAACCTCGGTGAAATTTGTGGAAAAATAAAAGGCCTATGGAAACTTCGATAAAAAAATGTTATCATGAAGTAAATTCAGCTCTATGGCCAGAGACATACAATCGAATTTTATGCACCCGTCGCCTATATACCGTTTCGGCTTTTTTCATTTTAGTGAAAGAAAGTCAAACACTAAAGCTTACGGAGATAGGAGATTGGAACAACTTGTAGCAAACGAAGCAATGTTTGGAATTACTTATTTTTATCGAAGGAAAATATCTAAGGAACAACGACACTATACATCGATTATAATATATTTGTGTGCAAAAATATATTATTGCATAAAATGCATATTTAGTTATACACATACGACTCAAAATAATATTACATATTTAACAAATTAGGTCAAAAATCTGAATATATGTTTATATCTCATTGCAGAATTTCTCGTTCAGAAATTAATTAATGAGAAAGTTAGTTCTAATTAAAAGCTACACATGTGGACTAAGTTTGGAATAAATTAAATTCTCTTCATTTTTTTATTGCCTTGTCGTTAAAACGTGTTATTCTATCTTTTATATAGTTAGGAGTATGACAGAGTGGGCCTCGTCCTCCTGAAATTTTAAACCAATGCAAAAAAAAAGATTTAGAACTGTTTTCGAGCTGGATTTGTCTGGGTAGAATATATTAATGTGGCGTTATTTAGATTTCATAATATAACCATAGACCATTTTATTTTATCAATATTTGTTTTTTTTTAATATATTGGATATAATATAACCTAGATCACTCCTTCTATTTCTCGCCATATTTCGGCTTAGCCATTTCGATGATTAGCCTGAAGAGACTGACAGATAGACGAAAAGAGAGACAAACACAAATTTGAAAATTCAAAAATTTTAAAATTAATCTGTCACATCTATTTTATATATTATGTATGTATATATTGTTACTTTTTATATATTATTATAAAGTATTTTTACGATTTATGTTAATTGACATTTTAGGTAACATGTGTTTTCAAAAAAGAATAGTGAAGAATTAAGGAACTTGCCCCACCACCAACAATAAACGAGTAGCGATTAGAGATAGAAACTAGATAAGATTTGGAGACCAGCGAGAAGCGACTGTGTAGTTCCGATAGTTTTGTCGCTTGGCTATAAGCGAGTGCACTCAGATCCGCAATGTAGAGTAAAATTACCGCTAGTTTGTTTTTTTGGAGTGAGTTCTAACCACCAAGCGAGCATCGCTGAGCAAGTTTTATTTTTGATAGCTCTCTGCGTCGCTGCGATGAACTAGTGCAGAGAAAGTGCTCGCTGGCAGTGTGTAATATTAATATATATCTCTATTATTGAGCGGTAAAATAGTCTCTAATCTAATCGCTTCCTTGTTGGCGATGGGACAAGTGCCTATGTTCAGAAAATATAATGTTGAAATTATTTTTGTTTTTTGTTTTGAAGTCTGATTGTCCTCTTTTCGTAGCTATAGTGTACAAATACTTCAGCACGTCAATATACCAACACTCTACTTGGCACCGCTGAATGGACTGCAATACGGCCCAAATTTCGACGGAATTAAAAAGGCTTTTTCATAGTCCACATATGCAAGACATAGTGACAAATTGTACTCCTCGGTCTTCTCTACAATCTGTCGAAGGTTATGTATGTGATCTATGGTGCTAAAGTCTTTTCGGAAATCGGATTGTTTGAGAGGTTGGAAGTTGTCGATTCTGCATGTGAGACGATTCGTAATGACTCTCAAATATAGCATGTAGAAGCGGCACAATAGAAATTGGTGTATAGTTCTTCAAGAGTGTTGTTGCCTTTCTGGAACAAAAAGACCACCGCACTTCTGCTTCACGTCTCCAGATTAGTGCAACCATGGAAGATGGAATTACAGAGCTTCTGAAGGACTTCAAGCACCGGTTTTTTACCCGCTTTCAGATGCTCTGCTGTAATTACATCCACACCCAGGGCCTTGTCGTATTTAAGGTGCTAGAGAGCCATTCTAATTTCGCTAACACTGACATCCGGAATATCATCGAAATAGTGTCGGAAAAGACTTGCTCTCGGATCGTTACTCACACTTGCGTGTGGCTCCAACGATGATGTTTACAGGTGCCCATAGAACTTCTCAATCTCACTTAAAATCTCAGGTGTCCCGGAAACGATGCTGCTACACGCAGTCTTCAGCTTCGACAGTTGGCTCTTTCTGGAAGACAGATCTCTGGCAAAGTCTTTGGAGCCCTGGTTCCGCTCAATCACTTCTTCAATACGAGCTATATTAAAGTTGTGTAAGTCCCACCGCATGCATTGTCAAATAAGCTGAAGACTGCAGCTTCATCTCCCGTCTAATAGCCATGAGATTAAGAGTGTGATCGAAGAGTTTATGTGTTCTTCTGCAGCAGGTCTTGCAAAACTAAGCTCCAACCGCATGGATAGTTTCAACGAGCTTGTCATTCATATTATTCACTGCATTGCAATCTTTTAGGTACTGAAAATGATTTTGTAACTCGAGCTGAAAGCTTTCGGGACTTTGAAGTAGAGTACGAGGGGGACTGCTTTTGGAAGAAAGAGTTCATCATAAAGAGTCAATCTTTCTCCATGAAGTCGGCTAGCTGCTGGCTCTTTGGGTTCCATTGCCCTATTCCAAATTTCCCTACCTTTAGCTCACCATTCTCTCTTGTGCCTAGTTTTGCGTTGAAATCTCCTATTAAATTGGTTTTCAGACTATTTAAGTCAAAGGTCACAACAGACTAAAATAGAAAATTATATGAGCACCGAACCTGTCTGTACTTACGGAGTATCACAAGGCGTACTGCCTTGCCCTGCTGTTTTTAATATTTATTTAAATTAACTATGATAATTGAACTTAATACATGGGAGCTTATAATGTTTGCAACGACACGGTTCTACTTTTTAAGGTTTATTCACGGAAGCAACTGTTTAATAAATAAGAAGCGGGACTAAATAAGGTCACAATATGTCTTGTTGATAGTTTACTAACGCGAAATACTGCTAAAACCGTATACATGCTTTGATAATATATATGCATTTGTAAATCTGCCGTGCCTAGCCCGAACAACGACTTGAAACTAAAAATACATAAATTTCCAAGCCATCGACAGGGCTCTCATGACTGTTCTTGTGATCATTTAATTCGTGAAACGGCAACGAAATACCTAGTCGTTGTCATTGTCCAAAGGCTAAATTGGAATGAACATATTGGTGTACTGCCAAACAGAATAAGAAAGTTAATTTATATATTTGAAGATTTACGTGGAGTTGCAACATTTAAATTAATTATACAGGCTTGTAGGCCTAGCTTAATGTGGGAGTATAATTATCAATTGCATATGTTCTTGGGGAGAATTAGCTAAGACGTTCCTCCTGGAGTTAGTTTTGTACGTGGTAGAGCTATGCTGCAGCTATATTAGAGTGTAGTTGTAGCACGAATGGCCTGGCTCGACCGGGGAAAGACCACGCTGTCACAGAATACCAGCGTCAAATAGCAGCTTAACACTGCTGTGTTTCGTATGGTGAGTGTAGAGAACCGGAGACCCTTATTACTGGAATATAGGCATTCTATCTTATTCCTCACGGGTGACAAAGCATCTGCATTTTGAGTCTTTATTGAGGATAGATCCGGAGACCCTTTGTTTAGGCCAATATTAAATATTTTGATAATTGTGTTATAATCACTCGCTAAATGCTTCACATAGTATCGAGGTCACATCCCCCCCGCGCCGACATTCCTTTCAGGCCGGTCGACTGTACACGTTGAGTGTAAAAGTTTTGCGATCGGAACGGACGTTTTTTGTTTCTTACTTAATTTTTGTCACGTCACGAACGGAGTCGAGCTAGTACGTCTGTCGTCGGCGGAACCACGTGTTGTTCTTTACGGATTTATTAACTTCGTTTAAAGTAATTGTGCAAATTATATAGTGATTTCGTTGAAGTTCTGTTTTTGACTGTACCATTACGTGAATAGACTGAACTAGTGCTTTCAAGAAGTCCGGGGGCTCCACAGGAGAATACCTCCTCCAAGACAGCATCGTGTCATCTAGCCCAGGCCACCTACACACAGACACACACAAATACCACCTACACTCACTACACTTTCATCAGCCGGGCAAATCCTGGTGAACAGTCTCCGCCCCAGAAGCGGGTAAGATAACCTTCCCGTTAACTAGACTTCCCCTTTATTGTGATAGGATAGGATTATGGAAATCCACGTGGCCACTTTGGAGGCTCGAACTGCGTCTGCCCGTAGAATTCCTGCTTGGGCCCCGGGATAGCCTACTTTTGCAGGGGCAGCCGAAGGCCGCAACAAATTGGCAGCAGAGCGTGGTTGATTGATTTTCAATCACGCCACGGCCGTAATATTAATAATATAACGTAATAATAAAATTCTTTCCTTTGTTGCTTGTTTTTCTTTTGTTGCTCGCGGGTAGGATCGAATCGGAATCGGGGAAACGCCTGTAGGTTGAACAAGCGGGATTTTGTTAAGGCTAAGTACTTACCGTAGTTTGTTAAGGCGAGGTACCTTGACTAGGTGGACAAGGTTTTCACGTTTTTTTTTATAGGATAAGGGTGACAAACGAGCACACAGTCTACCTGATGGTAAGTAGTTGCTGTGGCCCATAGACATCTACATCTATCCTCTATTACAAATTAAAATGCAGATGCGTTGTCACGCGTGAGGACTAAGATGGAATGCCTCATTTCCAGTAAAAAGGGCCTCCGGCCACCTGCACTCACCGAACGAAACGCAGAGGTAAACCTCTTCTTCACGCTGGTATTTTGTGAAGTCGTGGTACCACCCCGGTTCGAGCTGGCCCATTCGTGCGACAGCAAAAGCTGCCGCGTGGCTCTACCACTGTTAAAGGTAAAGTAATCGGATAATTTGTTGATCGTACTAGGGTTTGTTACTTGTTAATTGGATTTGTGTTTTTTGTGCTAACTTGTATTTAATTTAATAAATAGTGATCGTATTTGTGTAATTTCTATTTAACTTGATTTGATAGGAACTGTTTTTGTTATTTGTTATTTTTTTTTATAGGAGAGGGGTCAAACGAGCATGCGGCTCACCTGATGGTAAGTGACTACCGCCGCCAATGAACAACTGCAACACCAGGGGAATCGCAGATGCGTTGCCGGCCTTTTAAAAAGGAGTACGCTTTTTTCTTGAAGGTCCCTAAGTCGTATCGGTCCGGAAAAATCGCTGATGGTAATCGATTCCACAAGGAGGTCGTGCGAGGAAGAAAACATCTTCTAAATCGCACAGTGGTGGACCGCCAATCATCCAGATGGTGTGGATGGTATCGGGAGTTCTGCCGCGATGTGCGTTCGTGAAATTTGGCGGCTGGGATTAATCCGAACAATTCCTCAGAGCACTCCCCATGGTAGATGCGAAAGAAAATGCAAAGGGATGCAACATCTCTTCGCAGTGCCAATGAATCGAGCCGATCGGAAAGGGCTCCGTCGTCGACAATTCGAGCCGCTCTGCGTTGGATGCTGTCAAGTGGAAGGAGCTGGCACTGGGGAGCCCCTGCCCAGAGATGGGAACAGTATTCCATGTGAGGCTGAACTTGCGCCTTGTAAAGTAGCAGGCGGTGTGCCGACATGAAATACTGTCCCGCTCTGCTGAGCACGCCAAGCTTTTTAGAGGCCAATTTGGCCTTCCCTTCCAAGTGACCACGAAACTGCACGTCACTCGATATGTCGACTCCGAGGATACCGATACTGGCTGAGGCAAGAAGGGGAGTGCCTTGAAACTGAGGAGATACGACAAAGGGGTTCTTTTTAGCGGTAAACGCGCAAACTTGTGTCTTCTGAGGATTAAATTGGACTAGATTTAGTCGCCCCCAATCCGAGACTTTGTTCAGCAAAGACTCGACTTCAGACACAAGTTTGTTCCGGTACTCAGCGACGTTTTCCCGAGAAATATTGGCACGGCCGGTGTATAGAGCATCAATAGTGCTGTCATCCGCATAGCAATGAATGTTACCAGTTAGCAAAATATCATTGATATGCAGAAGAAACAGCGTTGGTGATAGCACACAGCCTTGTGGAACACCAGCGTTAATAGGCTTGTAGTCAGAGCATGCACCGTCTACAACGACCTTGATGCTCCGATCTGCAAGGAAGCTGGTGATCCAATTGCACAATTTCTCGGGAAGCCCATAGGAAAGGAGCTTCGAAAGAAGCGCTTTGTGCCAAACCCGATCGAAGGCCTTCGCAATGTCCAGACTAACGGCCAACGCCTCCCCCTTGGACTCTACTGCCTCCGCCCATCTATGGGTCAGGTAGACCAGAAGATCACCAGCTGATCGACCCCGACGAAAACCGTATTGGCGGTCACTAATCAGCTGGTGATCCTCAAGGTACCGGATGAGCTGGCAGTTAATAATGGATTCCATTATTTTGGAGAACAAGGAGGTGATCGCGATAGGCCTATAGTTGGATGGGTCTGTGCGGTCGCCTTTTTTAGGGATCGGGTGGACAAAAGCTGTCTTCCATGAATTCGGGACTACGCCTTGGGAGTAGGAGTACCGGAAAAGACGCGTTAGGACCGGTGCCAACTCCGGAGCACACGTCCTCAGCAAAATTGGGGGGATTCCGTCAGGGCCACTCGACTTCTGGATGTCCAGGGAGAGCAGTGCTTTGCGAACCGAGCGCTGTGAGAACAGCACATCCGGCATGGAGCACTCACACCGCGGGATGGTCGGCGGTGTTTTCCCCCCGTCATCAAGAGTCGAGTTGGACGCAAAAAGGGAGCCTAAAAGGTCGGCTTTGTCTTTTGCGTCATGGGCCAGTGAGTCATCATCCCTGTGCAGAGATGGTAGTGATGGCTTACAGAAATTCCCTTGGACAGCCTTGGCGAGAGACCAGAATGCACGGGTTCCCGAAGGAAGGCGAACTAGTTTCTCGCCAATTCTGCCTATGTGCTCGCCAATTCTGCCCAGGCTTGATAAGACTCCTGCTTATAGCGTAATGCAGTCTTACAGGAGCGACCAAACCAAGGCTGAGATCTGCCTCCGATGGGTACCACAGATGATGGAATAAATAGTTCCATTCCCTGCAGCACTACATCAGTGACAGAGTCAGCAACAGCGCTGGGATCATCCGGCGAGAAGCAAACCCGCCCCCATGGGTAAGATGCAAAGAAGGACCGCATTCCGTCCCAATCCGCCGACCTGTAATGCCAAACACGGCGGCAACCTGCAGAACGCAACCGCGAAGGGAGCGTGAGTGGCACCACACTCCGGATCAGACAATGGTCCGAAGAGCCGAGAGGGGCATCGACGGAAACCTGATATGCGTCCGGATGAGAGGTCAGCAGAAGGTCCAACAGGGAAGGTGTATGATCCTCCACATCTGGAATCCGCGTAGGCGAAGTAACCAGTTGTGTCAGACCATATGCCAAGGCAAAGTCATAAACAGATCTCCCCGCATGATCGGTTAGACGTGAACCGAGCCATTCGGCATGGTGGGCGTTAAAATCGCCAAGGATCACGATCTCTGCGGATGGGACCTGTTGTAGCAAGGAATCTGTAGCCATTTGGATGTGGTCGATGAGTCGGTCTGTTTCGGCATTACCGCTATGGGACCTATAGAGGCACCCGTAGACGCGCGGATGGTCGTCGCTGTCTACGCGTAGCCAAAGGATGGACAGGTCCGAATCTTCAAGACTGCCGAGGCGTCGAGAACAGATGTCCTCTCTGACATACACGCAAACTCCAGCCCGAGGCACAAAGGATTGCTCCAATTTGTACCCCGGGTAGGAGAGATACGAAATATCAGCCGGAGAGGAAACCTGCGTCTCGGTCAGAAAGAGCACTCGAGATGGTAGTGGACGGCGTTTAGGTTAGAGTGAAGTCCCCTGATGTTGCAGAAATTCACGGATAGCGTGGCAGGGGTCGCCTTGGTGTTCTTGCTCAGTTTGCCCCTAGCAGTAATGCTTTTGAGCGGAATTTTGCCCCCCCCCCCCAGAATACGCGGGGCAGCCTGAGCACCCACGCTCAGGATCGGAATAACATGGTCGTGGATGCTCAGCGAGGGATTCTCCAGGGGTGCTGGTACCCTCCTGGGGTAGTTCTTCGTGTAATTCCGCTACCATGTTGATGGGGGGGGGGGGGGGGGGATTGGGCCTCCGGCCACCTGCACTCACCAGACGAAACGCAGAAGCAAAGCTTCTACTTCACGCCGGTATTCTTTGAGGTCGTGGTACCAACCCGGCTCGAGCCGGCCCATACATGCAACAGCAAAAACTGCTGCGTGGCTCTACCACCGTTATATAGTTAATTTGATTTATATTTGAGCCGCGTATTAATTGTATTTAGTAGTGATGTCATCGCACAAGCTACTGATCTGTTGCTTGCGGACTGAGCTGCGCTGGGCTACCAGCGCACATGCTTTGATAGGTCGACCGGATAGGGTCTATAATATGAGGAAGAGGCTCGAGCAGGTCGATGCTCAAAGGGCCGCCGTGGAGGAGGCTTACGCTGAGCTCGAGGACTCGGAAATGGAAAAGGGAGTCCTGGACTCCTGCCGCGAGGACTACGAGCAGTTCCTCGCGCTCACGGACGATTTGATCGAGGCGGGGGCCAAGGACGCGGAGGAGGCGCGTGAAGCTCGGCTGAGTGGCCTGCTCGAGTCCCCTCGGAAGCCACCTACTCAGCCGGAGCTGTTGGGACGACTCCCAACGCTGGACATCCATACATCCATGAACGCATACCTCCTGTCATCACTAGAGGGCGAGGCCCTGGGCGTCGTCAGCCACCTTAAATTGTCGGACGACGCCTACCAAAACGCTGGAAGGTACGCCAACGTCCGGCGGATTGCGGACGATTACGTTCGGAGGCTGCTGAACCTTCCGCTGCTGAAAGACCGGACTAGACTACGTGAGGACATCGTGAATCCAGTCGTGGTGGCTTACAACTCGTTGCGGCGGTTGGATTTACCGGTGGACAAGTGGTCCTTTTTGTTATTCCACATCGTGCTGTCTCGCCTGCCCCTCGACCTACGGCTCCATTTTGAGGAAAGGTACGGCGGGGATGGCGCCTCGTATATTCCCCCATTTAGGGACCTGCTTCGGTTCCTGGAAGAGCAGTGCAGGCAGTTGAAGAGCACAGCAGGTGCCGTCGAGGGCCCCCCGCTGTCGCCCGAGCGGTACCCAGGCGAGGAGAGGCGGAATACGAAGGCCAAGGCATCGCCAACCCCCCTGAGGCCGCGCGGAGCCCCCGCGGGAGGGCTCCCCTCCTACCCTCTTATAGTGGCCTTGCGGCCAGGGAGGCGCCCCCCTGCTCCTATTGTCGAGTATCCGACTACCGGGCGACGTCGTGCCCTAGGTTGTTGCGCAAGCCGGCTCCGGCGAGGCGAACCATCGCCAGGGAGCGCCGCTGGTGCTACTCGTGCCTGGAGAGGCACTTACAACGAGACTGTCCGCACCAGCGGCCCTGCACGCACTGCCAGGGCACCCACCATATCATTTTGTGCCTGGGTGCGAGCGAGGCGTCCTCTCGGGGCACTGCCAGCCCCCCGACTCCCACGGGCGTGGGTGCTCAGCCACGCCCCCTGTTGGGCGACACTCGGCGCTCGCCGGCTGACCACTGCGCCCCTCGTTCTGAGAGGAGTCCGTCCCCCGACCGGTCGGGGAGTCGTTACCCCAGGGGCGGGGAGGTCCCCCCCCCCTCGGGGCTTCGCGGCCACTCAGCGGTCAGCTAGAACGTTCTCACCCCCGTTGGCTGAGGGGCCGCGACAGAACGCCGCCCCCCCATTTGGTCGGTGTCGGTATTATCGGGTTCCGGAGATTTCGTCTCGTTCCCGGGCCTCGGGGCCGAGGATCCCCGAATTTTCCCAGGTCGGCCCGTTCGGGGAATTACAGCTGAGGGTCAGCGAGATGCCGTCGGAGTGCCGTTCTCGGGGCCCCCGGTTCGGGTGCCGGTCTGACAGAGGCAGCTCCAGATAGGAGGCTGCCGCCCTAGCTCCCGCCACGGCCGCCTCCACTGAGCCTTTGAGCCGTCAGCAGTCCACCTGTCAAACTGTTCTATTGCCGACGGCCTCAGTGTAGGGGTACAACCCGAGCGGCGACCGCTTAACGGTTCGAGCTCTATTGGATTCGGGTTCGTGTACCACAACGTAGTGTGGCCTCCACTTGATTGGTGGGAAGACTGGGGCTCCCCTGTAGCTCTGAATCACGTCGGATAGTAGGTATCGGAGGCGCCGAGCCTCCTGCTCCTAGGGGACAAGCGGAGTTGGTGTTCAGCCCTGACAGCGAACACATTTACATTTTTGTCAAGGTAAATGTCCTCGATGACATTGTAGGGTTCCTCCCTAACGTTTTTATAAACGACGGCACGGTTCGCTGTGCGTCGGGTTTGAGACCGGCAGACCCTCGATGGTCCCAACCTGGGTTTATAGATTTTTTACTGGGGGCCGACGCGCTGGGGTTCATCTTATTAGGTGAGATACGAGCTCTACAGCCCGATGGCTTGTCAGCCATGTCCACGATATTTGGGCACAGCTTCTTTGGACCGGTTATGTGGTCTCCTCCCCCTCCGACGGCCGACCCGCTCTCCGTTGTGGGCGTGTCTCTATCGAATGCCGTCCAGCGGTTCTGGGAAATTGAGGAACCACCACATTCAGCTCGAGTCAACCCTCTGGACCGTGAGTGGGAGCTAAGGCGGCAGCTAGCCAGGGCCGCCTCCATCAAATGGGGAACAGTGGTACACCAGTCGCGGCCACTCAGCTAACGGGAGTGAGAAGGGTCCAGCGGACCGATGAGTGGCCGTGAAGTTCCTCTCCACACGCTGAGGGGGGGTGATGACACCCCCGCCCCTGGGGGAATTAGTCGGGGGAGGGACCCCTTCAAAACTTAGGGGCCTGGTGGCTGGCTGGCGGGCGCCGAGAGTCGCCCGGCAGAGGGCGTGGCTGAGCGCCCCCGCCCGTGGGGGTCGAGGGCCTGGCAGAGCCCCGAGAGGAGACGCCGTTCGCACCCAGGCACAAAACTGCATGGTGATTGCCCTGGCAATGCAGACAGGGCTGTCGATGCGGACAGTCTCGATGGAGGTGCCCTCCCAGACATGAACAGCACCAGCGGCGCTCCTTGGCGATAGTTCGCCTCGCTGGAACCGGCTTACCTAATAATTTCGGGCACAACGTTACCCGATGATCAGACGCTCGACAATAGGAGCAGGGGAGGTTTGACAACGACTTGCCTGGAGGATTCAGCCTCTCACTGGGCACGGCTCGTAAGTCGTCAACGGTGCCCGCCGCGTTCTCTATCTGCCGGCACTGCTCCTCCAAAAACCGCAGCAGGTCATAGAAGGGAGGAATATAGGAGGCCTCGTCCCCGCCGTACCTCTCCTCAAAATGGATTCGAAGGTCGAGAGGTAGACGGGACAGCACGATGCGGAGCAACAAAAAAGCCCATTCGCCTACTGGTAAATCCAGCCGCCTCAACGTATTACAGGCCACAAAGACTGGATCCAACAGGTCCGGACGCAGTCTGGCCCGGTCACTAAGCAGCGGGAGGCTTAGAAGCTGCTTAACATGTTCGTCCGCAATTCGCCGGACGTTGGCGTATCTTCTGGCTAGGAGGTCCCGAGCAGTCTGGTAGGCGTCATCCGACAATCTCAAATGGCCGACGACGCCCAGGGCCTGCCCCTCCAGTGACGCCAGGAGGTACACCATCTTTTGGCTCGGGGTCAAGTCACTCCGGGCGTCCACTAGGCTGTCGAAAAGACCAACGAAGGTCAGCCATTCGAATAGGACCCCGGAGAACTTTGGCAGGTCCAGAGTTGGGAGTCGTCCCAACAGCTCCGGCTGAAGCTGCTTCAGAGAGGACTCGGACAGGTCACTCATCCGAGCTTCACGCGCCTCCTCGGCATACCTGCCTTCAGTCTCGATCAACTCGTCCGTGAGCCACAAGAACTGCTCATAGTCCGCGAAGCAGGAGTCTAGGACTCCCTTCTCCACATCCGAATCCTCGAGCTCAGCGTAAGCCTCCTCCACTGCGGCCCTTCGAGCATCCACCTGCTCGAACCGCTTCATCAAGTTATGGACCCTATCCGGTCGACCTATCAAAGCATTGGCGCTTGTGGCCCAGCGCAACTCAGTCCGCAGGCAACGGATTAGTAGCTTGGGCGATGACATCACTACTAAATACAAATTACGACGCGGCTCAAGCACAAATTACAAAGATAACAAATAAAAAATACACCACAAAAATTAACACTTAATAAATGCAGTTCCTATCAAATCGCGTTGAATAGAAATTACACAAATACGAATTACTACGTATCAACCAAATACAAGTTAGCACAAAAGAAAAGACACAAATCAAATTAACAAATAACAAATACTAGTGCGATCAAATCAAGTTAAATTCAAATGGCGCAAATACCATTACTACTCTTTAGTTCAAATACAAATTACAGTATAAACGAAGATACACATCACGGTCGATCAACAAAAAATGCCTAGCTCGGAAATCGAACCTTCGATAAGTAATCCACTACCACTATCCGACATCGATAATTAACCGATTACGTAAAAATAACTATCTACCTTCATGACGTATATCTCTAGAAAAACTCCCGCTTGCGCAACCTAGGGCGTGGCTTTTCAAACTACCCACTAACCAAAAAAAAGGCAAGCAACAAACAACAAAGGGAAATAATTTTATTATTACGTACAAAAAAATGTTTTTACGTATTACGGACGGGCGTGATTGTAGATACAAATAAAACTAATCAAACCAACGCTCCCTGCCACCAGAATTGTTTAATTTTTATCAAACACTATGGTCGGGATCGACCGGGGAATCGAACCCGGAACCACGCTCTGCTACCAGATTTTACGGCCTACGGCTGCTCCCTTAAATTGTCAAACCCTCAGGGGCCAATGAGCTGAAGACTTCCCGAGCAGACGTAGGTCGGGCCTCAATGTGGCCACGTGGAAATTCCTAATTACAATAAACCAGATGGGAGGACGTTAGAAAGACATAGTACTTACCATTATCCGAAGCTAACTTCGCACTAAGGCTTGGGCAGGCCGTGAGTGTGTGTAATAGTGGATGGCGAGTAGTGTACAGTGAGGTGTGAATGTTTGGGGCCTTGTCAAGCATAGGCGACCAGCCGCGGCCGACTTCCAGGCTGCTCCAAAATGCTGCACCGCTTCAGACTGCTTCGGCGCCGGACCACAATCACTTTCCTCTTTCGTCACGATGACAGTCAATTAACTCTATCGTGCAATTAACTAACTTACAGAAGCCATTAACTATCGCGGGGTATAAGGTTACCACACAAAACGCACACGGAGCCTCTGGACCAAAGGTCGCTACCGTTTCGCGTTGCAACAGTTAGTTCTAGAATATCAGAGGCCGCACTAGCTAATATTGTCGAATGCACTTATACAGATTCTGAGTCGGACCCAATAAGTCCCGGGAAGCTCTCCAGCAGGAATGCGCGTCACAAAATGCTAGACCGTATATTTACGGGCCGCACCTAATTATTCCGAGTTCCCTAACAGAATGACAGAGTGCCAATCGTGAGCACTGCCTAAGGACGACTGACTTTTCGCTCGCGACGCTTTTGCCACGCTCGGCCGAACTTCAAACCAGTTCGCACCGAGCCGAGTGCCCTCTGGCGTCGATTCTTGACATTAGCGTTTGGTGCGAACAGCGATCCTATACAGGTGTTTGAGTTGAACACCACCACCTATGGACTCTAGTATATCGCCATGCGAACACTACTTGAACTCGCTGAGAGAGAGCGCCTAAGATACGCTCGGAGAGCTTCTATTTTGGAGACTTCGGGCAGGGGTTTGTTTAGGCCAATATTAAATATTTTGAAAATTGTGTTATAATCACTCGCTAATAGCTTCGCACAGTATCGAGGTCACATCCAGGACTGTACCATTACGTGAATAGCCTGAACTAGTGCTTTCAAGACGGGAATTGTTCCGGGGGCTCCACAGGAGAATACCTCCTCCAGGACAGAATCGTGTCATCTAGCCCAGGCCACCTATACCCAAACACACACAAATACCACCTACACTCACTACACTTTCATCAGCCGGGCAGATCCTGGTAAACAGTCTCCGCTCCCGAAGCGGGCAAGTACCTTCCCGTTAACTAGCCTTCCCCTTTATTGTGATAGGATATTTCCTCGTGGCCACTTTGGAGGCCCGAACTGTGTCTGCCCGTAGAATAGATGTAGATGTCTATGGGCCACAGCAACCAATTACCATCAGGTGGACTGTGTGCTCGTTTGTCACCCTATCCTATAAGAAAAAAAATAGACCGTGAACAAAGAGCGGTTTTAAAGTTTGCATTGTATTTTTTTTTTATAGCAGAGGGGGCAAACGAGCATGCGGCTCACCGGCGAACAACTGCAACACCAGGGGAATCGCAGATGCGTTGCCGGCCTTTTAAAAAGGAGTACGCTCTTTTCTTGAAGGTCCCTATGTCGTATCGGTCCGGAAAAATCGCTGATGGTAATCGATTCCACAAGGAGGTCGTGCGAGGAAGAAAACATCTTCTAAATCGCACAGTGGTGGACCGCCAATCATCCAGATGGTGTGGATGGTATCGGGAGTTCTGCCGCGATGTGCGTTCGTGAAATTTGGCGGCTGGGATTAATCCGAACAATTCCTCAGAGCACTCCCCATGGTAGATGCGAAAGAAAATGCAAAGGGATGCAACATCTCTTCGCAGTGCCAATGAATCGAGCCGATCGGAAAGGGCTCGCTCGTCGACAATTCGAGCCGCTCTGCGTTGGATGCGGTCAAGTGGAAGGAGCTGGCACTGGGGAGCCCCTGCCCAGAGATGGGAACAGTATTCCATGTGAGGCCGAACTTGCGCCTTGTAAAGTAGCAGGCGGTGTGGCGGCATGAAATACTGTCCCGCTCTGCTGAGCACGCCAAGCTTTTTAGAGGCCAATTTGGCCTTCCCTTCCAAGTGACCACGAAACTGCACGTCACTCGATATGTCGACTCCGAGGATACCGATACTGGCTGAGGCAAGAAGGGGAGTGCCTTGAAACTGAGGAGATACGACAAAGGGGTTCTTTTTAGCGGTAAACGCGCAAACTTGTGTCTTCTGAGGATTAAATTGGACTAGATTTAGTCGCCCCCAATCCGAGACTTTGTTCAGCAAAGACTCGACTTCAGACACAAGTTTGTTCCGGTACTCAGCGACGTTTTCCCGAGAAATATTGGCACGGCCGGTGTATAGAGCATCACCAGTGCTGTCATCCGCATAGCAATGAATGTTACCAGTTAGCAATATATCATTGATATGCAGAAGAAACAGCGTTGGTGATAGCACACAGCCTTGTGGAACACCAGCGTTAATAGGCTTGTAGTCAGAGCATGCACCGTCTACAACGACCTTGATGCTCCGATCTGCAAGGAAGCTGGTGATCCAATTGCACAATTTCTCGGGAAGCCCATAGGAAGGGAGCTTCGAAAGAAGCGCTTTGTGCCAAACCCGATCGAAGGCCTTCGCAATGTCCAGACTAACGGCCAACGCCTCCCCCTTGGACTCTACTGCCTCCGCCCATCTATGGGTCAGGTAGACCAGAAGATCACCAGCTGATCGACCCCGACGAAAACCGTATTGGCGGTCACTAATCAGCTGGTGATCCTCAAGGTACCGGATGAGCTGGCAGTTAATAATGGATTCCATTATTTTGGAGAACAAGGAGGTGATCGCGATAGGCCTATAGTTGGATGGGTCTGAGCGGTCGCCTTTTTTAGGGATCGGGTGGACAAAAGCTGTCTTCCATGAATTCGGGACTACGCCTTGGGAGTAGGAGTACCGGAAAAGACGCGTTAGGACCGGTGCCAACTCCGGAGCACACGTCCTCAGCACAATTGGGGGGATTCCGTCAGGGCCACTCGACTTCTGGATGTCCAGAGAGAGCAGTGCTTTGCGAACCGAGCGCTGTGAGAACAGCACATCCGGCATGGAGCACTCTCACCGCGGGATGGTCGGAGGTGTGTTCCCCCCGTCATCAAGAGTCGAGTTGGACGCAAAAAGGGAGCCTAAAAGGTCGGCTTTGTCTTTTGCGTCATGGGCCAGTGAGTCATCCTCCCTGTGCAGAGATGGTAGTGATGGCTTACAGAAATTCCCTTGGACAGCCTTGGCGAGAGACCAGAATGCACGGGTTCCCGAAGGAAGGCGAACTAGTTTCTCGCCAATTCTGCCTATGTGCTCTGACTTTGCCTTGGCAATAACTCTTTTGAAGGACCTGGAGGCGAAGTTATACTTCTTTTTAAGTGTGCTGGTATTTACATCCCGAGTCGCCGAAGCTGCAGCCCAGGCTTGATAACACTACTGCTTACTGCGTAATGCAGTCTTACAGGAGCGACCAAACCAAGGCTGAGATCTGCCTCCGATGGGTACCACAGATGATGGAATAAATAGTTCCATTCCCTGTAGCACCAAATCAGTGACAGAGTCAGCAACAGCGCTGGGATCATCCGGCGAGAAGCAAACCCGCCCCCATGGGTAGGATGCAAAGAAGGACCGCATTCCGTCCCAATCCGCCGACCTGTAATTCCAAACACGGCGGCAACCTGCAGAACGCAACCGCGAAGGGAGCGTGAGTGGCACCACACTCCGGATCAGACAATGGTCCGAAGAGCCGAGAGGGGCATCGACGGAAACCTGATATCCGTCCGGATGAGAGGTCAGCAGAAGGTCCAACAGGGAAGGTGTATGATCCTCCACATCTGGAATCCGCGTAGGCGAAGTAACCAGTTGTGTCAGACCATATGCCAAGGCAAAGTCATAAACAGATCTCCCCGCATGATCGGTTAGACGTGAACCGAGCCATTCGGCATGGTGGGCGTTAAAATCGCCAAGGATCACGATCTCTGCGGATGGGACCTGTTGTAGCAAGAAATCTGTAGCCATTTGGACGTGGTCGATGAGTCGGTCTGTTTCGGCATTACCGCTATGGGACCTATAGAGGCACCCGTAGACGCGCGGATGGTCGTCGCTGTCTACGCGTAGCCAAAGGATGGACAGGTCCGAACCTTCAAGACTGCCGAGGCGTCGAGAACAGATGTCCTCTCTGACATACACGCAAACTCCAGCCCGAGGCACAAAGGAATGCTCCAATTTGTACCCCGGGTAGGAGAGATACGAAATATCAGCCGGAGAGGAAACCTGCGTCTCGGTCAGAAAGAGCAAGGCCGGCTTCGCCGTCTCGAGATGGTAGTGGACGGCGTTTAGGTTAGAGTGAAGTCCCCTGATGTTGCAGAAATTCACGGATAGCGTGGCAGGGGTCGCCTTGGTGTTCTTGCTCAGTTTGCCCCTAGCAGTAATGCTTTTGAGCGGAATTTTGCCCCCCCCCAGAATACGCGGGGCAGCCTGAGCACCCACGCTCAGGATCGGAAAAACATGGTCGTGGATGCTCAGCGAGGGATTCTCCAGGGGTGCTGGTACCCTCCTGGGGTAGTTCTTCGTGTAATTCCGCTACCATGTTGATGGGGGGGGGGGGGATTGGGCCTCCGGCCACCTGCACTCACCAGACGAAACGCAGAAGCAAAGCTTCTACTTCACGCCGGTATTCTTTGAGGTCGTGGTACCAACCCGGCTCGAGCCGGCCCATACATGCAACAGCAAAAACTGCTGCGTGGCTCTACCACCGTTATATAGTTAATTTGATTTATATTTGAGCCGCGTATTAATTGTATTTAGTAGTGATGTCATCGCACAAGCTACTGATCTGTTGCTTGCGGACTGAGCTGCGCTGGGCTACCAGCGCACATGCTTTGATAGTTCGACCGGATAGGGTCTATAATATGAGGAAGAGGCTCGAGCAGGTCGATGCTCAAAGGGCCGCCGTGGAGGAGGCTTACGCTGAGCTTGAGGACTCGGAAATGGAAAAGGGAGTCCTGGACTCCTGCCGCGAGGACTACGAGCAGTTCCTCGCGCTCACGGACGATTTGATCGAGGCGGGGGCCAAGGACGCGGAGGAGGCGCCAGATCACCCATTAGATTTTTTTTATACGATAAGGGCGACAAACGAGCACACAGTCCGCCTGATGGTAAGTGGTTGCTGTGGCCCATAGACATCTGCATCTATACTCGATTACGAATCAAAATGCAGATGCGTTGTCACCCGTGAGGACTAAGATGGAATGCCTCTTTTCCAGTAAAAAGGGTCTCCGGTATTCTACACCCACCATACGAAACACAGCAGCATTACGCTGCTATTTTACGCTGGTATTCTGTGAGAGCGTGGTCCTTCCCGGGTCGAGCCGACCCATTCGTGCTACAACTGTACCAGTACTATAGCTGCAGCATGGCTCTACCACGTGAAAAAAAAAATATTCCAATTATAGCAAATAAAAGTGTTTTTACTAAAAAGAAGTATAATACTTGGCACCATATTTATATAACAAATTTAATAGATTTTGTAAAGCAAAAAAAGATAACAAGTAATATAACAAAAATAAAATAATAATGTGGCATAACCCACCAATTTTTTATTAACACCGTATGGTGGGTTTTGGAAGAATGCATGGATGTAGATAATATGTCCTCATACATTTTCTCCGTCTTCTTGTCGGGACGTGCCGAGGTGGATGCGTAAACCTGTATGACCTTCAGCGAATACCGTTTGGTGATTCTAAGTGTAAGTTACGCAACCCTCGTCGACACACTCCCAATCTTTACAACGTTGTTAACGAGAGACTTGTGGATGATAAATCCGACACCTCCTTGGGCCAGATGGTTGCCCTCCCGGTGATAGAGCAAGTTGCCGTTGCCGGATTTGAGGATTTTTATTATTATTATCGTGTCCTCCCCCCCTCTTCGGACCTCGAACTATCTAATCCAATATTCTAGCGCAACTTGTCTATCTCTTCTTTCAGCTCCAGGGTCTTTTTGTCAATCGTTAACGTAAGTGCGTTATATGTTGCCAGGTCGAGTCGTCGTTGGTGGTAACCGAGCCTCCACCGGAGATTTTTAACACCCCCTGCTCCGCCGTTACCATGGTCGCCACCGTAGCCAGGCATAGTGGGGCCACCGGGGACTAGGGGCCGTCTCTTTGTAACTCTCATCATGGAGGTATATTGCCATAATTGCCACACTTAACGAGTGCCAACCGTACTTTTTTTTTTCTGTTATCAGAAAGTTGTTGCTGCTTATCTTCTGCCTCATTTTCCCTCTGTCGCCTCTCACGTAACTCACGGGAAGATACGGGGTAGTGGGAATTCTTACCCATCGCTACACTGGTAAATTTATTATAAATAAACTTAAACTTTTTTTAAATAACTAAACTAAAAGAAAGTTGGGAAAGTTTTAAAATAAAGAAAACTAAAAGTAAAATAAAACATACGTACATACAAAGGATATGAAACATCTGTTACATTAGAAGCTACCATTTATCACAGCAGAAAAATAGGGTCATTAGGCAGTGACGGGAATATAATATTTATGAAAATAAACAACGTATATTACAGCGTATATTTATGAAAATGAAATGTTTCTCTGTTGCTTGAAAAAATAAAAAGCTATTCGTTAATTCATTTTATAATAATTACAAATAGTCAACGTACATTTCTACTAACATAGTCTTGGAAAGGCCTTTTGCAACAATTAACTTGAAATATAAGTTTTATCAAGATATAAATATTATAAAATAGTTACGAAATATATGACAAAACATTTGGACTTGTGATGGGCTGTATGTAGATCATAAATATAGGTGTGTAAGTGCCATAGCATTCACACTTTCTCACGTGGACTGTATGATTGTTAATTCCCTCCATAAAAAATATGCTCACAATAGAGACTTTTGGACAGTTACTCAAATAGCATATATTGTGTAGGTCTGAAAGAAATATTTGATATCTATACTGATACCAGTAACCTGAATTATTACTATAGACAAAAATAAACATAAATTTTAATAGGATTGCATCGATATGCCACTTTGTCGATACGATACCGATATTGATACGCTAAGTGAATTTTAATGAAAGTAATTTAAAACACAAGATAGATTAAATATTTTTTTAATTCATATGAAAAATTACAAACATGGAATGAGATTATTAGTTATTAAAATTAATGAATAAGGTTAATAGTTTTGGTACTTATATTTAACAATTAAAAGATTTTTTTTAAAGAAATGTTTTCTCAATGTTTTCAGAGAAAGACGATCTCACGAGTCTCTCAGATGCTACAGACTTCATTTAGAAACTTCATTTAGAATACATTTCTTGTATTCTCAATTTTTTCAGAGAAAGACGATCTCGCGAGTCTATTTGAAGCCGGTAGTGAAAAATAGGCTCTCAGATGCTACAGACCTCATTTAGAAACTAATGTAAATTTTCGCCATTTTTGGTAAGTTTGGGTATAAGAAGTCATTATGCCAGAAAACGAGCAGATCCGCGTCTCTCGATATGTTAAGAGACCTTGAATTTGAAAGTTATCGTTTTTCGTCAGTAAAAATATTGCAGATGACGATAATATATCGACAAACCCAAAATAAAGGCATCGGTAACGGATGCATCCCAAATTTTGGAGTTAATTAAATGAAACTTTAAACGCAAGTCTCTAAAGGCATACATATATCTTTATCTATTAAGAAATTCTAATTAATGCGGGTTTCTCTTTCTTAATGCCCATAATTTGTAGTTATTTCTATTTTGTAGTAATTTTATCTAGTGACTAACATTAATAGAATCTTTAGAGGATAGTCTTAAAAAAACTTTTTACAAATAAGATACTGAACTTATTTGTTCCATAATCTTCTACGATAGTTTGAGTTTAGCTACATCGCACGCAACTAAGAAGTAAGAACTTATTATTAGTAAATTTCTGTTCCCGCCCATTATCAGTATGCTATTCGTTACCCGAAGACTTAAATAGTGTTCGAAAGTCACGTTAAACTTTTGTGAAACACTGTCACAAGAGCTTGCAACAGGATAATATTATTAATATCCTAGGATACTTTTAATATCGCTCCTGGCCGCAATTTCCTATATGAATTTGCCCTTGTCGTAGAATATTTATGTGGAAATTCAACAATAATATTTTGTTCAATGAAAGTCCATAATATACTCCCGGCTAGCTCTAAAATACCCTCGCGTTTATCTTCGCATGTCTGATATAACCTATTAGATCTGAGGTAGATTTGACAGTCAGAAAGGCGTAAATTTTTTTGTAATGGGCTAAAATTCCAAAATATTATTTTCACGTTTTAAGGTACGTAGTAATTCTAATGATTTTAAAATTTTGAACTAAATATGCGTGTGTATACATACGTTTGATAGTTGGTACCAATTTCATTGGATGCGAATAGTTTATTGCATAATAAATACGCAATACAGAGAAAAAAGTAATGCTTAATGTTTGTGAAACACTCCCGAAAACGAAAATTGATGATAGTACTAAGGACACCTTTGATCATTGGTCGCAAATAAATTTAATCCCGAGGAAAAAAGAAACATCTTTTCACAACGTTTTATTAACTTTATTCACGCTCCATCATGGTAGTACAGCTATATGAAACGATAATTTCATTAAAAAAATAATGAAAATACTTTAACATAGAACCAGCAGTGGAAATACTGAATTACAATCAGCTGACTAGGGGTCAATGTACGATTTCGTACATTGACCCCTAGTCAGCTGCACATAACATATTGTATTGCAGTGTGGGGAGGTGCAGCGAAATCTCATATGAGGGGACTGGAAAGGGCTCAAAGAGCCATTCTAAAAGTTCTATGTCTTCTACCTCTTAAATATCCCTCACACGCATTGTATCAACACTGTAGGATTCTAACTGTGAGACAGTTATACTACTTCTATAGTTCTCAGGTACCATAGGTAGTTGTACCGTCTTTGCCAACGTCCCAGCGAAGGAGAGAGACATGTCCCACGGTACGGATTCGTACGGAGTTTTCCAAGTGCCAATATTACGCGATATCCCCTCGGGTGTATAATAAATTAGGTGATATTCAACAATTACGAAAATTTAATACCTATAAATTATAAGAAATATATAGAGGACTTCATCAATAAATTAAATTACAAAGATACACACATGATGGAAAGTTTAAAGCGAAACGCACACAAACACACACACACACACACACACACACACACACACACACACACACACACACACACACACACACACAATTATTGTACACTGTAAGTAATATATTATGTACAATATAGACAAGAGATATGAAGAGCATTGACTCCTGTAACACAGGCTTGCCTAGTAAAGGAGTCAAAGATGTGAACTGTTTGCACATTTCGTATTCTGTACCAAAAGTAATCAAATTGTAAAATTGTGATTTGTGTAACTTTTCTTTATGTGTTTGTCAATAAATTATTATTAAATAAAAAAAAATATTAAACTAGCAAACGTATGTATACCATTAGCCATTTAGTACAAAATTTTAAAATAATTAAAATTACTAAGTACCTTCAAAACGGAAACAATATTTTGGAATTTCGACCCATTACAAAAAAATCAAATTGGGAAGTTAAAATAATGAAAATACACTTTGTATTTGTTTTTGACTACTACTTTTTTTTTGAAAGCTAAAACTATAGTCATAAAGTTTAATATCGGGCAATGTTTTTTAATTGGGCCATTTTGTAGTAACAAACGATCGTTACAGCCGTATTCTAATTTTGTGTTAGTGCTAGTTTAACTCGATAAAAAAGCTGGGCTTGTAACATTTTAAATTTTATTTATCAATAAAAGGAACAACATACATCATGTACTTATACAAAAACTCCATGCTAAAGAGTTTCACCTAAACAGCAGTTAAAATGACTGCGGTATCTTGAGGAGCACCAGCTGATTAGTGACCGCCAGTACGGTTTCCGTCGGGGTCACTCAGCTGGTGATCTTCTTGTATACGTAACACAATCAGGCGATCGAGTCCAAAGGGGGGGCAGTCGCATAGGGCTTCGATCTTTTGAAGCTCCTTTCCTATGAGCTTCCCGACAAATTGCACAATTGCATCACTAGCTTTCTTACAGATCGAAGCATCAAGGTCGTAGTAGACAGTGCATGCTCCGATTAGAAGCCTATAAACGCTGGTGTTCCACAAGGCTGCGTGCTATCACTAACGCAGATTCGTCTGCATATCAATGATATGTTGCAAACCGGTCACATTCATTGCTATGCAGATGACAGCACTGGTGATGTTCTATACACCGGCCGTACCAATATTTCTCGAGAAAACGTCACCGAATACCCGAACAAACTTGTGTCTGAAGTCGAGTCTTTGCTGAACAAAGTGTCGGATTGGGGGCGACTAAATCTAGTCCAATTTAATCCTCAGAAGACACAAGTTTGCGCTACTAGCTACAACGCATCTGCAATTTCACTTTATTACACATATTACAGCAAATAGTATTAAATATGAAGGCGTGTTTGTAAACTTTACGCGCGGTTAGCAAGAATGGGAGCAAGAGCTTTAAAATTAAAAAATAAATAAATAGGTCAATAGAAAAAGAGTGTGTGTGTACTTATGTACCCACGTAAGAAGATACACTTCTTTAGCGTAACAAAACAAATATAACTAAAATTAAAGATGTTATATTATATTTGAATCTTGAGTATAGTTATCAGTTCTCACGAAAACTTGACAGTTGATAGACAATTACCAACTGAAGTTCTCACTTTTAGGTTTCGGTGTGCGCGCGCAACGTAACAACTTCATGGTGTCGGTTTTAGCTGTCGGTGTTCGCGCGCATCATAATAAATTCACTCTCATCATTTTTCTCAAATGCGCCAAAAGAAGTATAACTTCAAAAAACGAATATTTTTACTAAAATAAAACAATGCACAGGTTATTAAAATGTGAAAATATAGAAATAAATTTAATCTGTTATAATTCTTACAATATTGATGTAATAGAAAAGCAACATTTACTAGATTTTATTGTAATTTTTGTAATGAGCGAGAGCGTGATACGATATGAAACACTCCAAAGCAAAAAAATAATCCTAACCATATTTTAAATTAGTTTGCATTACGCACAAATATTGGTTCCAACTTTTATTTGAATACTAGTAAGATAGCTAGAGTATTGTTGCGGCGCAAGAAAATCCATCACCCCATTTCGTCCCGTGGGTGTCGTAAGAAGTTACTATGGGAAATGCCAACTGCGGAGTAAAGATACGACATATTTTTATCGTTGTGTATTCAACAGGGAAATTCGTAAGGGAGAAAGGAATAACATGCGGAGTACTAAAAATGTTTATTACATTTCATAAAGACATTTTTATAGCAAATTCGTTTCACTAATTACTTAGAACCTAGAGCTATCTAACAGCTGAAAAACGTTTGATAACAGGTATATCCACAGATTACAACGCATGGGTTGTCACGATCAATTGTTTACTCCAAAATTAAAATCAGACACAATTTATTACAGTACATCGGCTTATAAACAAAAGTAATGTGCTTATTTTCGGGAAAAATGGAAAACATACCAATTCAAATTAATCCAGTAGAGCCCATAAAAGTTCACAGCTGAACATAAGTCTCCTTTATAGGGGAATTTTGCCATGGTTACTTACACCACATACTTCGGTGGCTACATCCACCAAATTTTCTTAATATTATTCCATACACTCTTCAAATCTAAATCATTCATACATAATTCATTCAACCCACTTATATTTTCCCTCAGTCTGCATTTATACTTCTCTTTAACACCTTCATCTTGTAACTTCTCTATTCTTATACACTGTAACGCAGTGGTAGACTCAGATGTCCGATGCCGCCAACGTCTGAATAGACCATTAATTCGGCATAAGACCAAGTAATGATCTGTCCCTACGTTGGACCCCCGGTAAACCCTTGTATCTACCACTGCGCTCCTCATTCTTTCATCCACAATTATGAAATCTATCATGCTTCTATCATCCCCTCTTTCCCATGTGTACATGTGAATCCTCTTATGGCAAAAGAAAGTGTTCGCCACAAAAAGATTCTTTTCCACACATACGGTGAGGAGGTCTTCACCATTCTCATTTATTCTTTCATCGCCAAACGTTCCTAATATCCTTTCATAACCAGACCTCTTCAACCCAAGCCTGCCATTAAAATCTCCTAAGATAACAATATTTTAATTTTCCTTACATTTCATCAACACCAGCCTTACCATGTCCCAAAACTGCTCTCGGATATAAGTGGGCTTAGACATATCTGGGGCGTACACCCCTAGTACAAACAACTTCTTTAAGCCCACTTTCATTCGTATCCACAGCAGCCTTGGGCTTACACATTCATACTCTTTCACACATTGACCCATTCTTTCTGATAGGATGATACCGACTGCCTAGCATGCCCGCTCGGTCTCGTCTACTCCAGACCAGTAAGCGGTATACATGCCATGTGCAGTGACATCTCTTCCGTTTCGTTTCGTCTCGTTTACACATAACACATCTATTCCTCTATTATTCTTAATTTCACATACTTCATCCATCTTATCATTCATTGCTCCACATACATTCAGCGCAGCCAGACGGGCCTTCGCAATCCACTTTTCTCCCCTCCGGGAGACAGGACGTGACGGGTGGCGAACCTCGTCGCCGGTTTTTCTCTCGGAGATTCTTCGCACCCCTGCCCCATTAAAGGGGCGCCGGGAACTCGGGGCCATTTATTTTTCTTCTTGGCTCATGGTGCGAACTAAGGGGTGGTAGATTTTACGCCGCTACCATACGGCGAGGAGCCGAGTCTATCCTATCGGCTTTGTCGGCTTTGTCGCTCGTTTTAGCACCTCCCGGGGGATACGTGTAGGGTGGGCCTAGGATTAGGTGGTAGAAGCCTAAGGACGCGAGCGACTCATCCCCCTATATATATATATTCTTTTATATGTGATAGAGCCACGCGGCAGCTTTTGCTGTCGCACGGATGGGCCGGCTCGAACCAAGGTGGTACCACGGCCTCACAGAAAACCAGCGTGAATTAGAGGTTTACCTCTGCGTTTCGCTTGGTAAGTGCAGGTGGCCTGAGGCCCTTTTTACTGGAAATGAGGCATTCCATCTTAGTCCTCACGGGTGACAACGCATCTACATTTTGATTTGTAATAGAGGATAGATGTAGATGTCTATGGGCCGCAGCAACCACTTACCATCAGGTGTTCTGTGTGCTCGTTTGTCACCCTTATCCAATAAAAAAAATATACAGAACAATGCCTCAACAATGCCAGTGCTGTATTCATTAAATTTGTATACATTTTTAACTTTTTTATCCTTCTCGTTTTAGGAATATGCATATTTTCTTTTATCCGTGTCTTATCTAATTAATACATAACAAAACTAATATTTCATAAAAAAATTGATCTTTACACTTTTCTTACAAGTTAACTTCCCCCGCTATGAAATCTGCCAAATATTTCACCTCATCCCAAAACAGCGCCGCCCCGGTGGTAAAAACAATCGTGGGGAAAAAGTCGACATAGACACGCGACTTCCCACCAAAAATTATTGTAATCAATACATGAATCTCTTATGTTTTAAAAATATAGCATTTGAAATTTAAACATTTATGAGCGGCAAGGAGCGCAAAACTATCAGTCGAAACTAACCATTTTCTGTAACGGTAACTGTAACGGTTGATTTTCCTATTTCCCTTAAAAGTTCATTTTCAGATATATGTATATAGGTTCATATTTGGCGGCTCCGTGGCGTAGTGGCTTAGCAATGAGTTGTTGCGCTGGAGCCGTGGTTTCGAATCCCGCACGGAACAAATATTAAATTTGTATGGCCTACAAATAATTGTTCCGGGTCTGGATGTTTGTCCTCGTGCACTTTATGTTTGTAAACTGTCACCACGATACAGGAGAAATCCTAGTTTGGGAGTAACGTTTTATAAAATAATGTCTGAAATAGTATATTTTTAAGGACTTCACCATCCTACGAATTCTCTTCAAGTCACACTTAAATATTATGCCGTCAGTACCGATTTATTTTTTGGATACTGTTTGTTAATTTAACGAATATTATCGCTTTGAATATAAAGTAAGCATTGAGTTAATCATAGGCGTCTTAGGCTTATATTTAGGTTTCTAATAAAAATTATAAATTAATCATAATATGCATAATTTGAAATAATTTATAAAAATAGGTGTTTAATTCCTGTTTGTTAATATATTATTGTTTAAAGTACAAATAATAAGCACAACACATACAATATTTATATTAACTGAAACACATTCGCATAAACGTATTTAAACAAGTTCATTCATTATCCATTATCCATCCATTACAGCCTATAAGAGTCCACTATTGAATATAGGTCTCCCCCATAAATTATCTCATAGGGGGGATTTTTCAATAGTTGCCACGCTTGGCATGCAGGTTGGCAACCGAAGTTTTTTTAAATTTTGAGTGGTTATCAGGAAGATGCTGCTGCCCATCATCTGTTTCAATTTCCTTCTGTCGCCTCTTATGACATCCACGGAACGATATGGGATAGTGGATATTTTTACACCACCACTACACGGTATGTAACACGTTTCCAGTGCGACACCGTCCTCATGATACATTTAAATTTATTACATTACAATGATCAAAGATCTGAGTGATGATGAAGGTGAGGATAACATAGCACTTTCTAAAACCACAAACAAATTTTTGAAATCTTGGTTACAACTTCCCGAGTATTTTTATGTTTTTGGAGAATACACAGAGAGAAGCTAATAAGCGACTTTGTTTTACTAGCAAAGAAATGTAACTAGCAAAGATTTACTTATGATGTAATATTTGTCTTTTTTTTTAGGGAAAATGTTTGTTCTGCACTAGACCTTCACCTTTGCAAGAAGGTGATGGTGATGAATTTAAACTGAATTAGAAACAAAGTAATAAGGAATACAATTACAAGGAATGACATTTTTTGATTAATGAATTCTTGAAGTTAATAAATACGACGACAATTTTATGAAAACAATGAAATAGAAAAACAAAACATTCTGCCTGAAGCCTTATAAATAAACTCTTTCCCGTATATTTGAAGTCCTGTACTATCAGATATGCGTCTCGGCGTCTGTACCGGAACAGAAACCTAGCGTTCCTTTGTTATTTTTTAAAGAAACGGTAAAACATACGAGGTAAGTGTAACGTGAGGCTTTTGTTTAAAAAACAAAGAAATGTAGCTTTTAAATGTTGCTTGTAGTCATAACATTTCTATTTTGAAGCGATGAACATGCCTTCTTTAAAACTGCGTTTTATTATTATATTTTATTGTTGACTTTTTTGTGTATGCTTTATTAATTATACATACTCATATATGCTCTTACATTGCTGGTTAAAAACGCAAAGGAGTCTAGAGTCTAGGAATCATTTGTATGTAAGATACTCGTGCATATTATTTAAGCTGACGAATTATATGACTGTAATTCATATTAATAAAATATTACCAACATTAGTTTCAAAATTTTAATCCTAGTTCTTAAACAGTATTTTGCACTCATAGAGAGTTGAACCAGACTTTAGAAAACTCATATTTAATCTGCTCCAATATTTAAGTTTAACAGGTAGAGAATTTAATAAAATTTTATTTATGACTAAATATTAAATACCACTAATAATTTCAATTTCTTTGATAAAAAATTTGAAATACAATAAAGCTAACAAGGGTTTAACTTACTTTCCAGGGAGTGAACTGTGTCTGTCTAAAATCATTACAGATTTATTATATTTCGAGCTCGTAGAAGGTGCTCTGTCGGCGACAAGACCGCCATTTTCTACAAATTATTACCACTTGTTCTTGATATAAACAAAAGAAAACGCGCTGGCAGTAATATTACTTTGATTTTTTTAAACGACATGACTTTTATTTCGTTTTAACTAATTTAAGTGTTTCAAAAACAAACGGTCAGGTGTCCTACATGTATAAAATATTACTTATTATTTGTCTAAGTTCTAATACGAAGTGACAAACTTACAGTTATACATTTAGAGTTATTATTCAGATTTAATACCTCTCATCATCGTAATAATACTGGCTCTCAATACTTTTTAAACCGAACGACAGCACTGCAATAAAAAGGGCAACAGAGTAAAACTTATCCAGTAGCAGACTTTTTGGCAAAATTGGAGTTTTACCACATATTATTAGTGATAGTAAAAGTGCTTGTACAATGTCACAGTTAAAACATGAAGATTAGAGATGCTGTTAAAATAATAATGTCATTTCTAGTAGTTCATAGGCTTGGGTATCCGACATAAATTTTATAGTAGCCAAACAACACGAATTTGGTGCTTAGCTTTATCGATGACATCGTTAAATACAGTTTTAATTAATGATTTATTTTGTGCGAGGCGTTGAAGAAAAATCATAAAGAAACTGGTACGTTTAGGGCTTGGGTTTTACTATTTGTTTTTACATATATTTAATTATATCAGAAATTTTATTATTATTCCACAATTTATGTTCTATTCATAACAGATTTTAGTGGCTCAAATACATAGAGAATCCAGAAAGCAACTCCTAAACACATCTCACAATGGGGTATAAGTTTCTTCTCAATACTAAGGAGAGGGTTATGGAGCAAGGAAGGGTTCGCCGTGGTGCCCTTAAGCGTGGCGTATTTCCAGTTTCTTTGAAATAATTATAATTATTAGGTATCTTCATTATGCTTTTCCTTTACTGCCAGGTAAAATTAAAAAAATGTAATTATCTTTTTAATTAGTGCCAATTGGAATCGACATCGAATTGCAGTCTTATCATTCAGTTATATTCCTATGTGCTTATTTACTGTGCTGCCACGGCCTTAAAAAAAGAAACACTCGATTATTCTAAATTTCCGGTATGCATAGTAGCATTTACGTGATAAGGTCAGAGGTATGTCAGTAATATGAATATCATTATGGCCCATCGCAATTTCACTGTTGAACATAGGCCTCCTTAAAGGAATGCCACAAAACACGGTCGAGAGCCGAGAGAGAGATTTTCTGCATCTTTTACCAGATCATTATTTCATCAAGTAATGTGTGCGCAATACAATAAGTGTGCCGTGTGGTGGCAGCGTAAGGAAATCAATCGCTTCATTTCATCCACTGGGTGTCATAAAAGTCAATTATAAAAAATTCCAGTAGTTAGTGCCAGAGAGAAATTCTTTTTGGTTTCCTATAGTTGGCGGTATAACCATCTCGTTTACGTCAGCATAATATGTTAACATCAGCTCAGTTGTTTTTTTTTTTCGAAAATAAAAATAGTTTTAATACCTAAATTTGTGTAAATCAGTGATAAATTTGTGAAGTAGTGGTAGAGCTGCTGCAGCTATATTAGTAGTATAGTTGTAGCACGAATGGGTCGGCTCGACCGGGGAAGGACCACGCTCTCACAGAAAATCAGCGTAAAATTGCAGCTTAACGCTGCTGTATTTCGTATAGTGAATGTAGAGAATCGGAGAGCCTTTTTACTGGCAAAGAGGCATTCCATCTAAGTCCTCACGGGTGACAACGCATTTGCATCTTGAATCTTTATTGAGGATAGACGTAGATGTCTATGGGTCACAGTAGCCACTTACCATCAGGTGGAATGTGTGCTCATTTGTCACCCTATCCCATAAAAAAAGTAATCCATGGAGCACCTAAGGGAGTATTATTAACCAGTAAGGTTATTTTGCCAACAAACGGTTTAAGCAAATATTTCTGGAGAACCATAACCTAAGAGAACAAAAACGAGGTTTGTCTACATAAATAAATTATTAAGTGCGTATTAGCTAGTGGCCAAATCAGATAAAATATTTCTTATACTTCAAATTACTAATGCTACTCAACACTAGAGGACAACACTAGGAAAAATAATAAATATAAAAAGCTTTTTAAATAATTTATAATTAAAGATAAAATAAAAAAGTTACTGGAAATTATGCCACGAGAAATAAAACAACAGAAAGCTGATATGTTGGCAAGGAAGAAATACATAAAAATTTCAATAAATTATAAAAAGTTCAAAAACTTAGAGTTGAAAAACGAACTACTTGAGAAAAAAATAGGGGAACAAAGTATAGCATAAACAATAAACAACTTTGAGAGACACATAAGACGAAAAAATCTCGTTATATTGGAGTAGAGGAACAGGAGATATCTTAGCATGAACTTGTAAAACGAAAAGTTGAAATATTAAATACCAACTTTAACCTGAAATATGACAAAAACATAATCGAAGCTGTTAGAAGATGGGGCAGAAAAAGTGACAAGGTCAGACAAGTAGTGATAACGTTCAGTACATTAGAATTAAAAATATATATTCAAAAAAAAACTAGAAAACACCTTAATATATAAAACAAGATTATCCCATAGAAATACTTAGAAAACGCAAGGAGTTGCAAACTCAACTATAAAAGGAAAAAGAAATAGGCAAGAAGGCATTCATTAAATACGATAAATTAATTGTATTAAACGACAAAGAAAACAAGAAATCGTATAACATTGCCAGCAAAAGAAGCTCTCAGAGTCACCGGAAATAACCGAGATATGTATTAAAATAATTCATCAAAGCACTAAACACCCAATGAAGAAAAATAAGACCACTAATTTGATGAATTTCATAATTGAAAATCCAATACTAACCTGCAACCCCGGAAACAACTCCCTAAAACAAGCAAAATACAACCAGTACATACAGGGTTGGCCGCAGGAAAATAAAATAAGATATGATTTAAATTTATTAATGAATAACTTTTCATGTAATAATAATTTAAACTTGACATTTAATTGTTACAATTATAATGATAGAATTAATTTAATAGATATAAATAATTTAATTAAGAAATTTTTGACTAGAGATAGGTATTACCTATCAAAATATAATTTAAGACAGATAGCAAATGTGCTATCTTATTATTTATATATTAACTCAGCCAAGGACTTGGCTACACAGACATCTGCTTCTTTTGAGCAGTGTAATGACTTAATATGCAATTTGGAATCAGTTCCAAGTAATTTAAATTAGAAAATGAGACAATAGAGGTAATCTCTAGCAGTTATAATAACTTAAATAATTTAGAATGTAGCTTACAAATCTTTAATTGTATGACTCCACAGAGTATTAATGAAAATTGTTTACACCTGGTGCATCAAAATATACAAGGTATGATAGGCAAAGAGCTAGAAATTGAGTTGTTCTTAAATAGCAACAATATTCATATCTTATGTATTACTGAACATTGGTTAAAAGCTTATAATTTAATGTTTAACTTCAGTAATCACCAGGTGGTCAGTTCTTTCAATAGAGATACGGTTTTAAGAGGTGGCTCCTTAATATTAGCTAGTAAATTATTATCATGTAAAGAACGTAAAGACATTGTGAGCCTCTCTGTTGAGCGAACTGTAGAAATGGCATGTGTTGAGTTTGAGCACCTCATTGTTGTGAGCGTCTACAGACCCCCATGTTGTACATATGATACTTTTGAAAACATTATGGAGGAAGTTTTTGCTAAGCTTAATAAACAGAATAAATCTGTTGTAATATGTGGAGACTTTAATATCAATCTCCTAGAAGCTTCCTCCATCAATATTAAATTTAGATCATTGTTTAAATCATATGGTCTTTTTAATTTATTTATAGAGCCAACGCGTATTTCTCATTCTAGTGCAACATGTATAGATAACATTTTTACAAATGTGAAGCCGTTGCATAAATGTATAATTCAAAAATTAAGTTCTGATCACTGTGGACAAGTAGTTTCGTTACCTTATGTTCACAAAAAGCGAGTAGATGAGAAAGTTGTGTCTGTTCCAGTAAATGCACGTCGCTTGGAGAAATTTATAAGTAACATAGTGAAAAAACTTCCATCACTTTCATACCAAAATGATCCTAATTTTTTGTATGGAACATTATTTAAGCTTATTTGCAATGAATTTAATAATACTTTTACTTCTAAAACATTGTCCTTGAACAGTCGGAAGTCATTCAATGAATGGGCGACAGTAGGAGTCCATAAGAGCAGGCATAGGTTATATGATCTTTACCATGAAAGGTCATATAATCATAGCGTCGAATTTAGGGAATATGTAAAAAAATATTCAAAAATATTTAAAAGAGTGTGCTCCATAGCCAAGTCTTTACATTTGAGCAACAAAATTAAGACGGCTTCCAATAAAATTAAAATGACATGGAGTATAATTAATAGCGAAACTGGTAAGATCAACTCTCGCAATTCAAATTACCAGTTAAGTGTTAACAACAAATTAACTGTATCAGATCAGGACGTAGCAATGGTTTTTGAGAAATATTTTACTGATATTCCGATCTTGACCACTAAGTCACTGAATTCTTCTCCTGCCGTCGCCGAATCATTACTTAAACAAAATGTAAATGTGTGTACAAAGAATTTTACATTTCATAAAGTGTCATCAAAAGATATTGTAAAATATTTTAAAACTATTGATGTTAAGAAAACTGCGGATCTGTGGGGGATTTCCGTTAAAGTTATTGCGTCTATAATAGATACAATCGCGCCTCATTTAGATATTATTTTTAATACTAGTATCGAATCTGGTGTGTTTCCTGATTTAATGAAGCATAGTAAAGTAATACCTTTATTTAAATCTGGTAGTACATTAGACCCCGCCAATTTTAGACCTATTTCTGTACTACCAACACTTAGTAAGATTTTTGAAAAAATTGTTCTTGATCAAATGTTAAATTTTTTTAATATAAATAATTTACTTCATAAAAATCAATTTGGTTTCACAAGGGGTCGCTCGACAACTGATGCCGGTGTTGAGCTGATTAAATATATCTTTAATGCATGGGAGAATTCACAGGATGCTTTGGGTATATTTTGTGACCTATCCAAGGCCTTCGATTGTGTTCACCATGAAACATTAATCAGGAAACTTCAACACTACGGTGTAAGAAGTGATGCCCTTAAATTAATTATTTCATATTTAAGTAAGAGAACGCAAAAAGTTGTCATTAACAATATGAGCTCTTCCGGATCGATGGTACAAATGGGCGTGCCTCAAGGCTCAATTCTCGGCCCCTTTCTGTTTCTTGTATACATTTATGACTTACCTTACATAGTAGGGGATAACCATGATATAGTATTATTTGCAGAGGACACTTCTTTAATTTTCAAATTAAGTCGACAGTTTTTAAAATATGACGAAGTAAATAATGCTATATCTAAATTAGTAAATTGGTTCGATGTTAATAATTTGCATTTAAATAACAAAAACAAAATGTATGAAATTCGTGACTCCAAATGTCAAACAATTAAATACTAATGTAATTTTAAATGGGGAGAAACTGAGTCTTGTAGATACCACCATTTTTCTTGGAATCACACTAGACGCGAAGCTTCAATGGAGCCCCCATATATCAAAACTAGCAAGCAGACTTAGTTCTGCAGCATATGCTGTAAAAAAGATTAGAAGTCTAACCAGTGTTGAAACAGCTAGACTAGTTTACTTCAGCTACTTCCATAGCATAATGTCGTATGGTATTTTGCTATGGGGACACGCAGCTGACACTGAAATTATATTTGTTTTGCAAAAGAGGGCCATAAGAGCAATTTATGATTTAAAGCCTAAAGAGTCGCTGCGACAAAAATTTAAGGAAATTAATATATTAACTTTGGCCTCTCAATACATTTATGAAAATGTAATGTACGTACACAAAAATAAAAGTAGTTTTACAAAAATAAGTGATATTCATTCTGTAAATACTAGGAACAGACACAAGCTAGTAGTACCAGTTACTCGACTCCATCGAGTCAGTAATTCATTCTTGGGGCGATGTATACGCTTTTACAACAAAATTCCAGAAAATATACAAAGTTTGACCTGTTCAAAGTTCAAAAACTTTATTAAACTAAGTTTGTATAAAAAGGGTTATTATAATATTAAGGAATTTATGGATGATAATAACCCCTGGAAATGAGGTGATCGCTACCAAGCTATTTCTAATTTGTTGTGTTGTTAATTTGTGTAACATCATGATTGTAAGCTGTTATTTAAAAAAAAATAGTCCCGCTGGGTTTCTTGCTGGTTCTTCCCAGGACAGAGGTTTTTTCCGAACCAGTGGTAATCAAACAAAAGAGTGACTTTCAATAAGTATTATTTATAATCTATATTGAATAAAAAAGTTTCTGTTCTGTTCTGTTCTGTTCTGTTAAGTACGACACAGAATAGCAAAAACATTTGGCCCCACTCGATCTCCCAATACGGGTTGTCGATGCAGGATATAAAGACTGTAACCCTCCAAAATGCCAGAAACGTCAACACAAGCTATTTATTTATACATACAACGTAATATCTCTTCTAACAACAGTAAAAATGACACTACTCAAATTCTCTCTAAACACCATAAAATACGATATCATAGGGCTATATCTGAATTAAGAATAATAGAATATAACATAGTTAAACAATAAACTGATATATTTTGCCATACAGGATAACTAATGGATATTATGGAGTTGGATTTCTAATCAAAAACAATACAAATCCAATATAAATAGGTAAATAGGGATATCTGAGAGAATGTGATCTGGAATTTGAATTAACAAAACTATCAATAATAGAAGTATACGCTCCATACTTGTGAAGCACCGGAAGAGGAAATAAATACATTTTATGATCAATTACAAAAAGCACAAAACTTAGCTCAAGGAAAACAGCTAATTCTGATGGGCGATCTAAATGCAAAAATCGGACAAAGAAATCCAAGAGAAAACCTAACAATGCGACCATACTGCTACGACAAAAGGAACCCTTGAGGTAACTTGCTTCTGCAGTACGCACTTGCCAATAAGTTTACCATTATCAACATAATTTTCAAGAAAAAAAACAAGAATCTTTAGACCTGGACATCCCCTGATGGAACAGTAAAAAATCAAATTGATTTTTACCAAGCAACCAACCAGAAAGTTTCACAAATATAGAAACCATAAACATCGCGACATTCTCAAGTGACCACAGACTACTACGAGATACATATAGCCTTAATAAATTAAAAAAAATCTATAGCTCAATCGAAATATATTATAGACAGGCAAAGAAAACGAAAAGAGTTTTCTGTTTACTACAACAGATGGCTCATAAACTATCCTGGGAGAAATCTGACGATTAGAATCCTGCAACAGCAAAATAGAGATAGCGATATTACAAAGCTTAATCTTTATAAGCCCTACAGAAAAAAATAAACAAAAATTATATATATTCAAAGAACAGACCAAAGAAATGGTTAAAAGTCTAATAGAATTACAAAACAAACAACCCGAAACTAAAAAAGAGAAGAAATAATTTGCTAATCTATATAAACCTATTAACAAACTTCTAAAAAGGGATTAAGAAAACCACAGGATGGAAGTAATAGTAAAGAACTTGCAGAATAGCGGAAGTCAAAAAAAAACATACACACAACTTAACAAAAATAAAACTTGGATACATATTTTAAAATCACAAATAACGTCACATAACGCAGAAACACAAACAGATATAGTTAAAGTTGCCACAGATTAATTAGACACAACAGTTCTGAAAGTAACCCGCCTACAATGCAGATATCAGTGGATATATTAAGACGACAATATCAGTAAAAGCCTTTGATGAGCTAGAAATCTTGAGACAAATAGAAAATCTTAAATCAAAGAAAAGACCTGACCTGGATAATATTCCTAACGAAGCTTTTATGTTAGGAAAATCTATTCTCAAACTTATCACACTTTACAATAAATAACTTCAAGCACAAAAGACACCCCAAAAGTGGGCATAATCAAGAATCACCGATGAGATCCAGCTGAGGCGGCACTGAAAATTTCGGGAATCAAGGAAGTGACACAACATTACTATTTCAAAATGTATTTATTGCTTTTCGAAGTATTCTCCGCGAAATTTGGCACATTTTTCCATACGATGGAACCAATCATTGAAGCAACCATTCCATCCGGAAGTTGGGGTCTCCAAAATGGCCGTTTTGTAGGCGTCCACAGCTTCTTCAGGTGATGAAAATCTCTGTCCACGCAATTTATTCTTTATTTTAGGGAAAGTACAGAAATCATTAGGGCTTTGGTCGGTTCTGTACGGCGGATGGTCTAATAATTCTATGTTTTCTTGCTCTAAAAACTCTTTTGTTCTGTGTGCGGTGTGAGAACTCACATTGTCGTGATGGAGGATGATGCGGCGGTTGTAGTTCTCTTTATGGAGTTCAGAAACGACCTGTGGCAAACAAATACTAGCATACCATTCTGCATTAACCGTTCTTTGTCCCTCAAGAGGAATAGTCGTAACATGGCCGGTTTTGGAGACGAACGTGGCCACCATTTTTTTTGCAACACTCCGTGAACGAACAATTTTTTTTGGCTTTAACTCATTTTCGAACACCCAAACTCGTGACTAGTTTTTTGTTTCGGGTTCGTACGCGTATATCCAGGATTCGTCACCTGATACGATGTTGTATACAGCATTTGAGGATCCTGCGTGGAATCTTTCGATAGTTCTGACACACCAAGTAACGCGAGCCGCTTTTTACTCTTCACAGAGCGAATGCGGTATCCATAGGGAAAACACCTCTTTTACACATAATTGTTCATGCAAGATTATGTGTATTTGACTCATGGCAATGTCTAAAGTTGCCTTAATTTCACGGTATGACACATGTCGGTCTTCCTCAATCAGCTTACGCACAGCATCAAAGTTTTCTTGGGTGACTGTAGTTTTTGGACAACCTTGACGGGGAAATTCAAGAAACCAGCGATAAATTGTGGTTTTGGATGGGGCTTCATCATCAAATGCAGAAATTATCCGGTTAATACACTGTTTTTGTGTTAAACCACTTCGAAAGTCATAATAAATCATCGCTCGTGAATTTTCTCGAGTCAATTCCATTTTCTCAACGACTAAACAAGTTTGATAAAACCTTGTGGCAAGACCGAGAATCTTTTTTTTAGAAAAATAAATGGTATTCGATTTTTAAAACCAAGGAGTTTTCAATTAAAAATATTTTAATATGACAGGAACAGTGGAAACATTTTATTCCCGATACTTTTAGTGCAGCCCTCGATAAATAACTATCGGCCAATTACGTTACTCCCAAGCATATACATATAACCTATAATCCTATAATATATTTGCGACGTGCTTAGACAAAAGGATTGAGCCATATATAGAAAAAATCAACCCATAGAACAAGCAAGATTTTGAATAGGATACTGTACAACCGATTACATCCACACCTTAGAGCAAAATAAATAATAGAGAAGCATCAAGAACTCAAACAACCACTTTACCTAGCATTCATTGACTATATAAAAGCTTTCGATTCTATATCACACGAAAGCATATGGTAAGCCTTATATAGTCAAGAAATCCCAGAAACATACACAAATATTCTGAAACATATTTTAAGCAATAGTGAAAGCAGAGTAAAGCTGGCTAGAATATGTTCAAAATCAAAATATGTAGAGATGTTAAGCTGGGAGATCCTCTTTCACCCAAGATTTTCATCTGTTTTACAAAATATAACGAAAAATCTGAGTTGGAACAAAAAGGGATTTACATCAACGGACATTTTCTAAGCAACCTTAGATTTGCTGATGACATAATGCTCTTCTTCAGCTAAATGTTTATGTAATTTATAATTTAAATACAAAAACGTATAGGATCGATCTTGGCGTATCACAATGCAATATTTTCATCTATGTATCAGTATGTATAGAACACCTGCTTACGCTTTGCATAATGGACAATAAGCGATACGACGCTCTATAGGTTGCTAATGTATACTCCAAGCTTTTATGTAAGTGTAAAAATTGCGATTAAAATTATTATTTACTATGACATCCGTTTGTTCGTGAGTCGTGGATATTGTGGGAAAGTGTATTAACACAATAACAATAGACTGGAACAATTATTCAATTTGACAGTCTTATCAAAAGTTTCCACTTATCATTTGCATAACCTATATCGAAATTCACTTATAAAAACGTTATGGTTTACCGAGATTATCTATGAAACCGATAAACTTTTTGATAGTTTGGTTTTTTACACAAAAATTATCTGCTTGAAAATCAAAGCTAGGAATTATTTGATTCTTTACATGTATTTTGTGAAAGTGACAGAAATTTACGGGCCCAATTTCATAAAATGATAAATCGTTTTCAATGAAATATCCCAATTCATAATGTTTCATCATTTTAAGATGACGAAGCGAGTGCTGGAAGTCGTGAATCAAATGGGTAATCGAGTGAAAAATTAAGCTGTCGCTCTACATGAAGTATTGAAAACGATAAAAATATTGGAACCTGAACTGAACATAGCGTTATGAAAGATTTAGAAGATATGCTATCAAAATTTTCATGATATGCGAATAGGAGTTACAAACACTGTTTACTTGATAATAAGTGGATGGTATGGCCCAAAAACACCTATATCTATCCTAAATCTAGGTCCAAAATACAGATATGTTCTGCAGTTTTTTGCTGTTGCACGTATGGGCCGGCTCGAGCCGGGTTGGTACCACGACCTCACAGAATACCGGCGTGAAGTAGAGGCTCTGCTTCTGCGTTTCGTCTGGTGAGTGCAGGAGTAGCGGAATTAGACAATAGACTACCCCAGGAGGGTACCAGTACCCCTGGAGAATCCCTCGCTGAGCATCCACGACCATGTTATTCCAATCCTGAGCGTGGGTGCTCAGGCTGCCCCGCGTATTCTGGGGGGGGCAAAATTCCGCTCAAAAACAAAACTGCTCGGGGCAAGCTGAGCAACAATACCAAGGCGACCCCTGCCACGCTATCCGTGAATTTCTGCAACATCAGGGGACTTCACTGTAACCTAAACGCCGTCCACTACCATCTCGAGACGGCGAAGCCGGCCTTGCTCTTTTTGACCGAGACGCAGGTTTCCTCTCCGACTGATATTTCGTATCTCTCCTACCCGGGGTACAAATTGGAGCACTCCTTTGTGCCTCGGGCTGGAGTTTGCGTGTATGTTAGAGAGGACATCTGTTCTCGACGCCTCGGCAGTCTTGAAGGTTCGGACCTGTCCATCCTTTGGCTACGCGTAGACAGCGACGACCATCCGCGCGTCTACGGGTGCCTCTATAGGTCCCATAGCGGTAATGCCGAAACAGACCGACTCATTGACCACGTCCAAATGGCTACAGATTCCTTGCTACAACAGGTGCCATCCGCAGAGATCGTGATCCTTGGCGATTTTAACGCCCACCATGCCGAATGGCTCGGTTCACGTTTAACCGATCATGCGGGGAGATCTGTTTATGACTTTGCCTTGGCATATGGTCTGACACAACTGGTTACTTCGCCTACGCGGATTCCAGATGTGGAGGATCATACACCTTCCCTGTTGGACCTTCTGCTGACCTCTCATCCGGACGGATATCAGGTTTCCGTCGATGCCCCTCTCGGCTCTTCGGACCATTGTCTGATCCGGAGTATGGTGCCACTCACGCTCCCTTCGCGGTTGCGTTCTGCAGGTTGCCGCCGTGTTTGGCATTACAGGTCGGCGGATTGGGACGGAATGCGGTCTTTCTTTGCATCCTACCCATGGGGGCGGGTTTGCTTCTCGCCGGATGATCCCAGTGCTGTTGCTGACTCTGTCACTGATGTGGTGCTACAGGGAATGGAACTATTTATTCCATCATCTGTGGTACCCATCGGAGGCAGATCTCAGCCTTGGTTTGGTCGCTCCTGTAAGACTGCATTGCGCAGTAAGCAGGAGTGTTATCAAGCCTGGGCTGCAGCTTCGGTGACTCGGGATGTAAACACCAGCACACTTAAAAAGAAGTATAACTTCGCCTCCAGGTCCTTCAAAAGAGTTATTGCCAAGGCAAAGTCAGAGCACATAGGCAGAATTGGCGAGAGACTAGTTCGCCTTCCTTCGGGAACCCGTGCATTCTGGTCTCTCGCCAAGGCTGTCCAAGGGAATTTCTGTAAGCCATCACTACCATCTCTGCACAGGGAGGATGACTCACTGGCCCATGACGCAAAAAACAAAGCCGACCTATTAGGCTCCCTTTTTGCGTCCAACTCGACTCTTGATGACGGGGGGAAAACACCGCCGACCATCCCGCGGTGTGAGTGCTCCATGCCGGATGTGCTGTTCTCACAGCGCTCGGTTCGCAAAGCACTGCTCTCCCTGGACATCCAGAAGTCGAGTGGGCCTGACGGAATCCCCCCAATTGTGCTGAGGACGTGTGCTCCGGAGTTGGCACCGGTCCTATCGCGTCTTTTCCGGTACTCCTACTCCCAAGGCGTAGTCCCGAATTCATGGAAGACAGCTTTTGTCCACCCGATCCCTAAAAAAGGCGACCGCTCAGACCCGTCCAACTATAGGCCTATCGCGATCACCTCCTTGTTCTCCAAAATAATGGAATCCATTATTAACTGCCAGCTCATCCGGTACCTTGAGGATCACCAGCTGATTAGTGACCGCCAATACGGTTTTCGTCGGTGTCGATCAGCTGGTGATCTTCTTGTCTACCTGACCCATAGATGGGCGGAGGCAGTAGAGTCCAAGGGGGAGGCGTTGGCCGTTAGTCTGGACATTGCGAATGCCTTTGATCGGGTTTGGCACAAAGCGCTTCTTTCAAAGCTGCCTTCCTATGGGCTTCCCGAGAAATTGTGCAATTGGATCACCAGCTTTCTTGCAGATCGGAGCATCAAGGTCGTTGTAGACGGTGCATGTTCTGACTACAAGCCTATTAACGCTGGTGTTCCACAAGGCTGTGTGCTATCACCAACGCTGTTTCTTCTGCATATCAATGATATGTTGCTAACTGGTAACATTCATTGCTATGCGGATGACAGCACTGGTGATGCTCTATACACCGGCCGGGCCAATATTTCTCGGGAAAACGTCGCCGAGTACCGGAACAAACTTGTGTCTGAAGTCGAGTCTTTGCTGGACAAAGTCTCGGATTGGGGGCGACTAAATCTAGTCCAGTTTAATCCTCAGAAGACACAAGTTTGCGCGTTTACCGCTAAAAAGAACCCCTTTGTCGTATCTCCTCAGTTTCAAGGCACTCCCCTTCTTACCTCAGCCAGTATCGGTATCCTCGGAGTCGACATATCGAGTGACGTGCAGTTTCGTGGTCACTTGGAAGAGAAGGCCAAATTGGCCTCTAAAAAGCTTGGCGTGCTCAGCAGAGCGGGACAGTATTTCATGCCGGCACACCGCCTGCAACTTTACAAGGCGCAGGTTCGGCCTCACATGGAATACTGTTCCCATCTCTGGGCAGGGGCTCCCCAGTGCCAGCTCCTTCCACTTAACCGCATCCAGCGCAGAGCGGCTCGAATCGTCGACGACCGAGCCCATTCCGATCGGCTCGATTCATTGGCACTGCGAAGAGATGTTGCATCTCTTTGCATTTTCTTTCGCATCTACCATGGGGAGTGCTCTGAGGAATTGTTCGGATTAATCCCAGCCGCCAAATTTCACGAACGCACATCGAGGCAGAACTCCCGATACCATCCACACCATCTGGATGATTGGCGGTCCACCACTGTGCGATTTAGAAGATGTTTTCTTCCTCACACAACTTCCTTGTGGAATAGTTTACCACCAGGGATTTTTCCGGACCGATACGACTTAGGGACCTTCAAGAAAAGAGCCTACTCCTTTTTAAAAGGCCGGCAACGCATCTGCAATTCCCCTGGTGTTGCGGTTGTTCATGGGCGGCGGTAGTCACTTACCATCAGGTGAGCCGCATGCTCGTTTGCCCCCTCTCCTATCAAAAACAAAAAAAAACCCTTGAGTATTAAGGTTAAATTCCCTATTACCTGTAAAATGGGTTCACAGTTATCGTAAAGTAAAACTTAAATTTGTCACTTAATTTTTTATCTTTATTTATGTAGAAATTTTTCGTCGCTTTTAAAAAGTTTTAGGTGAAATAAAGTTAGCAAAGTGGAGGTATTGAAAGCCGACTTCGTTTGAAAAAGAAATTTGAAACAACTTTAAAAACCTTTACAATGTGAGGAAAATATAAAAATATTTTTTTCAATGCCACTTATAAATAGGAAACAGCACTTTTTAATGGTTTTATAAATATCAGAAGATATAATATTATTAATAAAACTTGTAAATAGGTAGTAGAGTCTCATAAAATTTAAATGCCAAGTAGGTACAAGGCGCGGTTTAAAATGTTGCTTTGTTGTAGTTTAAAAATTTGCGTATAGATATTTCGATAGCTGTAATTTACATAAGTAGACATGGATATACGGAGTTTTTTTGGTTTTTTTAATTGTCATGTTTTTTGGTTATTTACTTTTAGTAATACTTGCGATTTTATATTTCGATCAATACAATTTGTTTTCTCATTTTCTGATCGAAATTATTCTCCTTTTTAACCGATAAAAAAAATTAAGGTTAAAAAAATTCTGATAGATACTGAAGACTTCGTTAATTTTCTACTTTAAATAAAAACTAATAGTCGACTTTAAAGAAGTAAAATGAATAAAATTTCGCATTCTGAAGTCGGAGCTTTAATATAATTAAAACTTCAGAATTTAAAACTACTTTATTCTTAAAATAACTAATGTTTTGAAGTCGGCTTTAAATTTCTGCTAAAGATTAAATTTTAACGACCTATTACGAAACCCATCTATTCTGTAAAATAACTCTAACACGTAGTGGACAGTTAGGTGAGGGTTATGTACACGCAGTGTGCTACAAAACAGGCATAAAAGAATAATTATTTTATGCCTGTTGTGTATCACACTGCGTCTATAATCCATGTTGACAATTTTTGTCAACACGCATTGCATATCTTTCATCAGGGGCCTTTATTATTCTTGTGCACTTGACGCGCGTGCAAGCCATTATTCATTCATCCAATATAACTGCCAATGATTTCAACATATTCATATATTTTCCGGCGAGGATCTCGAGGTAGGCTGGTTGTAAAAATAAGACGGAATTTGTTATAATTAATACCAATACGCACATGACGTTGCTGTGTGCTTTTTCGTATTCCAATATTTATTCTCCAAAGGAATGAGGTTCTTACCACAGTTTATGGCAGGCCGTCGAGCAACTCAGTGCATCGAAAAATTTCTACTGAATCATAACACCTGCATTATGTATAAACCCTCGCACACTCGTGATACGCAATGGCTTTGTGCCGCACGAGGCTAAAACCAAAAACATTCTCCCCACCCCCGCCCCATCCCATTGCTGTAAATATATATTATAAAATATAAAATGGTAAGTACATTATTTGAAGTGGATTGTGAAGGGCTGTAATAATAATGATTATGATATTATTTCAAATTCATCATCATCATCATTACAGTCCTTTACAAGTCCACTGCTGAACATAGGTCTCTCCCAAGTAATGCCACATAGCATGGTCCTGAGCCACTTACATCCATCGACTTCCTGCATATCTTACCAGGTCGTCACTCCATCTAGTGGGGGGATGCCCTAAACTTCGCCTGCTGGTACGAGGCTGCCACTCAAGAACCTTTTTTCCCCATCGGTTGTCGGTTCTTCGAGCTCGAAGAACCGACAACATATAGCTATATAACATATATATAACATATAGCTATATGGCCGGCCCATTGCCACTTCAGCTTACTAATCCGTTGGGCTATGTCGGTCACACAGGTTATACTGCGGATATCCTCATTTCTAAGTTTATTACTCAGAGAAACTCCGAGCATAGCCCTCTCCATAGCTCGCTGAGCGACCTTGAGCTTCCTCATCCGGCCAGCAGTGAAGGACCACGTTCAAATTGCAAATATAAAACTAAATATTTTTTTTTAATTTTAGGGCTTTTTTAAAACAAAATCGTTTGTATTAATTTGAAAAGCTTAAAGAGGTGAGGTGATTTTAAAGAAGTGTTGGGGTGAGAGCTATATTTTTCTTTATGTTTTGAGGATATGAACCCACTTACATGGGACAATCATTTACAAAGAAATGCTGCTTTTGTAAAATAAACACATTTTACGGAAATTCATTACTTATTTAATTTTTTTACGGTTCGCAAATACTAATTGAATTAAATATTAAAATTGTGAAATTGCAATTAAATAATGATTTTTTACATCTACGCGAATACTGCAAATGGAATAGAAGAAATTTTAAGGATTTTATCTCGTTTAATTTGTTTTTAAAATCCGAATAATTAATTTTATTCCATAGTAATTAAATATTAAACTATACTTTTCAAACCAGAGGTACGCAAGGTTTAAGAGATATCGTCTTGTCTGCGCTCAAGCTTTGCGGACGTGTTTCATCGGTCGAGTCCATTCGCTCCCGAGTCATAAAGTGTTATTATGTGCAAAACAGTGTTAAGACTATTTCTGGAAAGAGAACAGTGAGTGTTGTGCGTCATTGATGCCGACAGGTTGCACCGGCCCGCCGGCCCAATGTCCCTTTTATGTTTGTGATTATTGTAGTGCCTCGAAACCCGCCCCCACTCCAGCGACCTTCCAAGTCCGGCTTGGGCAACCTATCCAAGTGGATAGACTCCAAAAAAATATTCTACCCTAAGGTCCACAACGGTGTTCAGGCATTACGCATATTATATGTCTTTACGATGGACGACTTCAGTGATTTGACTGCCCATCCTAAAGCTCAAAACTGAGCTTTTACACATACTCGCTAGCGGAAGACCGCAACCTCCGTGGTGTCTTTCGCGGGTTCTCTAAGGAGCCCGAAACTAAACATATTCTCAGCGATCTTAAATCGCAGACCCTCGCAGAAATCGCAGAACCTCCCGGTTAGCCCTCATGTGTCATGACGCCCGCAGGGGGTTGACAGCTTATGCATGCCCGTGTGTCAGCTGACCCCGTGTGTCCATTTGGCAATTAAACACGCCTTGTCTTTAATCTACGTTGTTCAAGAATAAAAATTTTATAATTTTAATTTTATAAATGAGATTCAAATATCTTAATTCATAACGATTTGATGAGTATAAGTTTTATATATAGCTGGCATACAAAATTAAAAAGATACCATTGTTTACATTAGCGCCTACCGTAGCGTAAAAACATTAAATAGTCGAGCACAAGAGGGGTTAGGGAAGTTCACAGAATGCACTACCCAACCGACAAAAAAAATACCTAGAATTTTGCCCAGTCATCCTGGAACTGTCTCCGGAAGGCAAAGAAATCTTTAACGTCCACCGCATCTGCAACCTCACGGGGATTGCATTCGAAGCTCCACTCAACAGGGGTTACGTTGGCCAATGCCACCGATACCAGATTTACGGCTACTCGGCCAAAAACTGCTTTGCTCGGTCTAGATGCGTTAAGTGCGAGGCGATCACGCCACACCCGAGTGCACCCGAACGCCCGAGTCTGAAAACCCTCCGATCTGCGTTCTGTGCAGTGAAGCGGGACACCCAGCGAATTATCGCGGGTGTACAAACCGCCGCGTAAGATAAGGCGCGGAGGTGTAGGCCGGCACAGACGTGCGGCTATCACTAGCAAGTCCCGTCCTCGGCAATCTGCCCATTCATTCGCATCAATCTCGGTATCCCAACCCGCGCCCTCTCAGGCTATCGACAAACCGTCCCCGTTAAAGGGACTTCCGTGCAAGGCATAAGCCCTCCGGTGCCTTGGGTCAAACCCCTGGCGGTAGTAAGCGGAGTCTCAAGGCCAGCACCCACTCTCCAGGCTCATAAGCCCAAAACCGCCCCTAAAGCATCTTCAACCTTCACTGCTGACTTCTTTTTAGTCTGCAGCCGTAAACTTTGCGAGGCCAAGACCACTCAACATAAGCTCAATGCCACCATTGAGCATATAAAACCAATCGCATCGAAGAGACGCGATTGGCTCTTCCAATGCGCCTATGCCGACTATTTTTTAAACCAGATTGGCAGTATATAGGTAGAATCAAGCGTAGCTCCCTGACTGTCGCGTTCTTTAACGCAAACGGCATCAGAGATCAAAAGGAAGAAATCATGTACTTTTTACGCGATCATGATGTCGACATCATGCTAGTACACGAGATTTTCTTGAAACCTAAGTGCGCGATCCCAAAATAGCAAATAATGCCTTAGTAAGAAATGATAGGCTGACCGGACCTAAAGGCGGCACCTTTATCTACTACAAAAGTATATAATATAAGCGAACATCTCGGCTCTTCTAGATCTAGGCCCAAGCGTTTTAATCGTAGAAGACCTAAACAGTAAACACGTTACTTGAAATTCTAAAGTTAATAATCAAAACGGAAACTGGTAAACCTTATTCAGGGCAGCTATTTGTAGAAATGACAGAGACGCGTAATATTTTTAAGCAACAGTTAAAATTTTGTCAGGAGAGTGAGGAAAAACTTAAGATGTTTATTTTGGGAACTAAGCATAGAAACATTTTCAAAAATTTTGGAATTTTACTCATAGATTGAGCCTGAAACCTGCGGCTCCCGTGAACGTTAATGGCTTGACTGAACTTGGCGAGATCTCAGATATGTTTGTGAGGCATTTTTGAGTAACCTTACGACTTCGACTGGATGGGAGATAGTAAGAGGACGAGAGTGAAATGCGTGATGAACCGATTAGCATCTCGGCAAAAAAGGTACAGAGCATTATAACGTCTATGACAAGGGGCAATTCTCCGGGTCATCACAGCCTAAGCATAGAACATTTTCAACTTGCGGGTCCGCATCTCCGGAGGGTATTTTCAATCTGTGTGTAAGGCTTTCGTATCTATCTACTGAACTGACGAGAACGATAGTTGTACCCATACTTAAGAATAAGACAGGTGATACTTCAGAAAGGGACAATTATAGGCAAAGGGACAATCTCCTTGGCTAGTATAACAGCTGAAGTTCTTGACGGCATGTATGAACGTTGAGTGACTAGTCAACTCAATTTTCATGATGCTCAATTCGGTTTTAAAGTTTGGCTGTCTACTGAAACTACTATTTTAGCACTCAAGCGCACAGTCAAGTACTACACTGATAGAAATACACCTGTGTATACCGCATATTTAGATCTCTCTAAGGTCTTTGACTTGGTTGATTATAAGATCTTATGGTCAAAGTTATGTGAGCAAGGTGTACTTAAAGAGCTGGTCAACCTTTTTCAATTCTGACCTGAACCTGGCCTGGCCTGGGTGGCCTGACCTCCCCGGCGCTCTTTAGCCTATACATCAATCAGTTGATTGAGGAGCTTAGCAGCACGGGTATGGGATACAGCATTGACGGCACCGTAATAAATAGCATAAGTTATGCAGATGATATGATGCTGCTGAGTCCCTCGATTGATGTGTATGTGTGTGTGTGTGAGTGTGTGAGTGTGTGTGTGTGTGTGTGTGTGTGTGTGTGTGTGTGTGTGTGTGTGTGTGTGAAAGATACGCCATATCTCATGACCTCCTATATAAATAAAAAAGCTTGAGGTTATGGTGTTTCGAATGGGTACTAAAAACCCTAATACTGCTGCAACCTGTTACTGCGGTGTGCCATTATGGTGTAGCACTCAAGAGAGTGTCCCAATTTAAATACCCTGGCCAGATATTTAATTCAGATTTAGACGATGATGATGATATAGAGAGGAGGCGAAGAGCGTTGTCGGTCTAGTGCAAGATGCTGGCCCGCAGGTTTGCACGTTGTACGAGAGAAATTAAAATAAATTTTTTTCACGGCGTTTTGCCAATTATAATGAAGCCAAGAGGCCATCAGCTGGCCGACTTCATGGAGAAAGAGGAACTCTTTATGATGAACTCTTTCTTCCAGAAGCGACCCCACAGGAAGTGGAACTGGTTGAGCCCCGAAGATTCGACAAAAAATGAGATTAACTATATTATGGAGACCAGACGACAACTGTTTAGTGATGTCTCTGTGATCGCGAGGGTGAAAACTGGTAGCGATCACCGAATGGATAGAGGCACACTGAACCTAAACGTTAAGTTGAAGAGGTCTCGTCTAATGAAGTCAACGCTCCGCCCCCCCCCCCCCCCCCCTCGTGCTCTGTTCCAAAGCCCCGAAACCTTTCAGCCCGATTTACAAAACCGTTTTCAGTGCCTAGAAGACTGCAATGAAGTGGACGATATAATTGAGAAGCTCGTGGAAAGTGTCCATGCGGTCGGAGCTAAGTTTTGCAAGACCCACCGCAGAAAAATACAAAAACTCTCCGATCATACTCTTAATCTCATGGCTGTTAGACGGGAGATGAAACAACATTCTTCAACAGCTTTGACACCATACAGGCAACTGAACAGACAGATCTCCAAATGCATGCGGCGGGACTTACGCAATTTCAATACAGCTTGTATTGAAGAAGCGATCAAGCGGAACCAAGGCTCCAAAGTCTTTGCCAGAGATCTGTCTGCCAGAAAGAGGCAACTGTCAAAGCTGAAGACCGAGTGTGTCAGCATCGTTTCCGGGACACCTGAGATTTTGAGTGAGATTGAGAGGTTCAATGGGCAGCTGTTCACGTCATCGTTGGAGCCACACGCAAGTGTGAGTAACGATCCGAGAGCGAGTCTTATCCGACACTATTCCGAATATATCCCGGACGTCAGTCTGAACGAAATTAGAATAGCTCTTTAGCACCATAAAAACGGCAAGTCCCCGGGTGAGGATGGAATTACAGCGGAGCTTTTGAAAGTGGGAGGAAAACCGGTACTTGAAGTCCTTCAGAAGCTCTTTAGTTCCGTCCTCCATGGTGGCAATACTCCGGAGGCGTGGAGCAGAAGTGCGGTGGTCTTGTTCTTCAAGAAAGGCGACAACGCTCTCTTGAAGAACTACAGACCGATTTCCTTTCTGAGCCGCGTCTACGTGCTGTTTTCGAGAGACATTACGAATCGTCTCGCAAGCAGACTTGACGACTTCCAGGCTTCCGAACAAACCGGTTTCCGAAAAGGCTTTAGTACCATAGACCACATAAATACCCTCCGGCAGATTGTACAGAACACAGAGGAGTATAATCTGCCACTTTGGCTTGCGTATTTGGACTATGAGAAAGCCTTTGATTCAGCGGTGCCAAGTTGACTGTCGGTATATCGAAGTGCTAAAGTGTTTGTACAGTAGAGCTACGATGGCTATCCGAGTACAGAATCAGAGTACGAAACCCATCCAACTGCAGAGAGGTGTAAGACAGGGTGACGTTATATCCCCGAAACTCTTCACCGCCGCATTGTAAGACGTTTTCAAGCTACTGGACTGGAAAGGAAGCGTTACTAACATCAATGGCGAGTACATCACTTACCTTCGATTTGCCAACGATATAGTCCTTATGGCAGAATCACTAGAGGACCTTAACACTATGCTCAATGACCTCAATAGTGTTTCCCAACGGGTAGGTCTTAAGATGAACATGGACAAAACAAAAATCATGTTTAACGCCCATGTCACACCTATGCAGGTAGTTGTTGGGAGCACTAAGCTCGAAGTTGTTGACGAGTATATTTACCTGGGACAAATAGTCCGACTAGGTAAGTCCAACTTCGACGGAGAGGTCAATCGAGGAATTCAACTCGGCTGGGCAGCGAAACTACGACACTTCTTCTCGTTAGACATACCTCAAAACCTGAAAATGAAATTGTACAACCAGTGCGTGTTGCCAGTGATGACTTACGGATCTGAGACGTGGTCCTTCACTGCTGGCCGTATGAGGAAGCTCAAGGTCGCTCAGCGAGCTATGGAGAGGGCTATGCTCGGGGTTTCCCTGCGTGATAAACTTAGAAATGAGGATATCCGCAGTAGAACCAGAGTAACCAACATAGCCCAACGGATTAGTAAGCTGAAGTGGCAGTGGACCGGCCATATAGCTCGAAGAACCGACAACCTATGGGGAAGAAAGGTTCTCCAGTGGCAGCCTCGTACCAGTAGGCGAAGTGTAGGGCGTCCCCCCACGAGATGGTGTGACGACCTGATAAGACATGCAGGAAGTCGATGGATGCAGGTGGCTCAGGACCGTGCATTGTGGCATTCCTTGGGGGAGGCCTATGTTCAGCAGTGGACTTATGAAAGGCTGTAATGATGATGATGATGATGATGATAGAGGGTTGTGTAAGGTAGTGGATTTCTTGATCCCGTAATTATGAATGCCATCGGAACCAGCAGCCTTCCAGTTTTGAATTTTGTTCACTGATCTTGTGACATCATCCACTGTGAAGCGACAGCCAATGGATGGCATGGTGTTATCCAGGCGCTCATGTTCCAGACTAATCCAGGTAATATCTTCGCGGTTTCTCACACTTTAAGGCCAGATTCCCTTCCATAAGTTTTCTATATGCTCTAAGGAAGGAGGTTGAGTTTTACACTGGAATTCGACAGGAGTCACCTATTAATTTTTTTTTTCACCGCGATCAAAAATGATTTTGATACACGATATCTCCTAAGCCGATTATCCTATACTTATTGTTATTATTTTGGGGTATTTACAGAGTATTCTCATCTGGTAGGGCTGAATAAATTTATTAAAGGAAATAATAAATAAACATAAATATTTATTTAATATACTTCTTTTTACTGGGTGTCTCAGTAAGAGTGCACTTTTTCATTTTAAAATAAAAACAAGTATTTTATGACAGAGTTGTGATATTTTTATTGTATTGTAAAGAAGACATGTTCCGATTAAGTATGGAATAAAATATCCGGCAAATGACCCCCACGGCTCCGATGACAGGCCATTACTCTTTTCATGAAATTTTCCATGACTTTTGCACAGAGATGTGGCTGTATCTCACCGATGACGCGTTGGATTTCCGATTTGAGCTCAGGAATTGTTTCGGGTTTATTCGCATAAACCCGAGATTTCACAAAACCCCAAAGAAAAAAATCGCACGGCGTTAAATCACACGATCTTGGTGGCCAGTTGACATCAGAGTTTCATGAGATAATGTGTTCTGGAAATCGTTGCTGTAATAAGTCGATTGTTTCATGCGCGGTGTGGCAGGTTGCGCCGTCCTGCTGAAACCACATGTTGTCCAGATCCATGCCGTCTAGTTGAGGCCACAAGAAGTCCGTTATCATATTCTTCTTTTTAAAAGGCCGGCAACGCGTATGCAATTCCCTCCCTGGTGTTGTAGTTATTCATGAGCGGCGGTAGTCACTTACCATCAGGTGAGCCGCATGCTCGTTTGCCCCCTCTACTATAAAAAAAATGTTATATAAAAACTTTTGAGTTCTTCATTAAACTTTATTAATTTAAGTTTTTATAAAAAGGGTTATTATAATATTAAAGAATTTATGAATTATAATAACCCCTGGAAATGAGGTGATCGCAAACAAGCTATTTCTTGTTTGTTGTGTTGTTAATTTGTGTAAAATACATGATTGTAAGCTGTTGTAAAATGTTATAAGCAGTATAGCAGTATGTATGTGTACATTTGCTAAGAAAGTAAAGAATGAAAAATGTACTCACAATACCATCTGAATCATATATATTATGATCCCTCAACACCTCTGCAGGATTCAACAAATCTTTGATATCTATTACTCCATCATTAGGAGTTGCAGGTCTTGCTGCACCACCTGTTTTAGTCAATTCTTTTTTGTAGGTGCTGTATTTCTTCAGAGCATTTACCTTCATAGTTTTCCACTGTATTTTCAGCTGACTTAATTGTCGATGTCGGCTATTTAACTTATTAAACCTGTAAGTACAGAAGATGAACCGAAAACAACACGTAACGCTTGCTACATATATATTTATCTATGCACGTAACGCGTATTTTTCAACCATTTTCAACTCTTTACAAGTTGTCAAACTCAAAATATTGTCTGTCACTGTCATTAATGTCATCATCAAGCATTGAGTTCATTCACCAATCATTCACTGACTCACTTATTTTACTTAATCACAGAGTACTTTTGTATATAGGAAATACTTAATATTGGCGTAAGGAATGTATTGTTAGTACGAGGTTACTCCATGCTTATTAATAACATTGTAATAAAGAAATTAATACTCAGTTACTCTGAGATTAACTAGTCCAAGTGTAACTGCGAATTAAGCTTGAAATAAGCAATTATATATATATATATTAATAAGGCTGATCAAGTCTTATGCAAGTTTAGCCTTTTAGCTTTTAGTTTAGCCAGAAAGTCCAAAATTTTTCATTCGTAAAGCCATCGGAGCACGGTGGCATCAACGGAATTCAGATTTGCATAGTGATTATCCCCTTGCCTCTATCTCCGAATACTTTAATGAGATGTCTCAGCATTACTTTGATAGCACCGAAACCCATCCAAAATCGCTGGTGGTAAACTCAGCCAACTACGTCCCGATACTAAACATCTCGCCGACACTCTATAGACCGCCTAACGTATTTATAGAATAGCCACTTTCGCTCGATCCTGTCGACCCAAACGTTGCAGGCACATCAAATACTGACATTACACACACACTAAATGGGACAAGCATAAGTAGTTTAACTGATGGGGGGCGCTCCAGCACATGCCACGTATACACCTTACACCCGCGTACCTGGACGGTTCTCACCGCCAAGGACATTGCCTGACACGAGTTAAGCAGTCAGAGGCGGGGAGAAATCATTTTACCCTTCCTTCAGTAGAAACAAACACATAAGAGTACTCTGCCTTATATCACAAGCCAATCTTCTTTAAAGCACTACCTAATAAGACCTCGTTAAAGAAGTTTGTGACCGGTTTGCAAGACACAGAACATTACTGTGTACACTATGTACCAGGTTAATTCAAACCAGCAACAGTGGGACACACCAGGAGGTTTCTATATGTAGCGTTAAAGTCTTAGATTTAATTTAGTTCTAAATTACTCACTAGCTAAATTAACCCACCACAGTTCACAGTTATCGACCTCGCCCTGTCCCATTAGAAGGATAGCCGTCTTTACTTAGATTAGCAAACTAAAAAATTGACAAAAGCTGTTCGGTCGGCTATATTCTGCTGTCTCTCAGAAGCCATACTGGAATTTACTGGCATTCTACTTTGTCAAATATCTGAAAGAATATGTTGATGAATTTATTCTTACGCAACCATTTACGAAGATTTACACAGCATGAAGAGTTTTATTCGTATTTTTGTTCGTTCCTTTACTGTTCCATATCAATCTTTCACTGCGTCGTAATGTCATAATAGAGTAAAGGCATACGCAGAATGTAACCTCCATATTGAAGCGTATAAAAATATATTAGGATAGTTAAAGTTGACTAAGTTAAGTAAAGTTTATGAAAAAAACCGTTTTAATCAAAATTTGACCACTTAGTCGTAACATTCATAGCTCTTGTAGCATGATTTTTTAAGTCGTTCATCTCAAGAGTGTTCAAACTGCTGAAAGAGTAATTTCTTCAAAGTATAGTGGATTAAAATAAAACTGACTACGAATGAAAATTCTTTATATCTTAGCATTATCTTAGCACATCTTAGCATTAAGAAAATTGTTTGTAAATTTGGAAACCTAAGATTTGGTATTTTTATATGATTAAGAACATGTTTGTTTACAACTATTTAGTAATCAAACAGGTCTTAATATGCTGATGATAAGCATTCAAAGAAAAGTGTATTGAAAAAAGTAAAGGTTTCGTTTATTTAAAAAATACTTCGAAATTAAATGTACTTTTAAATACATTTACGGCTATTATAACATTATACTTTTACTACCACCTACACAATTCCCGCTAACAGTTATAATTAACAACTTTGAAATGTGTTGTAACTACATTTTATTTAATGGTACATAACTTTTTTCAATTTTACCAAAAGGTTGTTGTTTAGGCCAAATATTAACATTTTAACAACTTGCATTCAAGACGCGCGTCTCGGCGTGTCCTTCCAATGGAATTTAAAGGTCACCACCGGCCCCCTCTCCCGCGAGCGGTCTCTCCGCTCACCGCTTGGTCGCTCGACGCGTGGGCGAAGTTAGAATTGTTGGCGACCGCCGTGTCGGTTAGACGGTCTAAAATTTACGCTCGGAACCGCCTCTAATAGCGTTGTCTAATCTCGTGTGTTTAACGTGACAACGAGGCTAGTCTTATTATAATTCTTGTTGTAATAGTTTTGAGTGATTAACTTAACTTTGATTACCATTAATTTGCGTCGACGAGTTGCTTGTGTAGCATTTTAATATCGTACGAAGGAATTTTGCTTGTCGGGTGGAACGCTAAAACTTTGTGACTCGAGAGAAGATCGCGTGTGCTCGATTATAATTTTGTGCTAAGTGAACATGGGACATTGAACTTTGATCGACCGTTCTTAAGTTTTTAGTGTGTGACTTGTTTTAAGTTCGATTAACGTTGATTTAGTTAAATTTGAAGTTAATTAAATATACAATAAAGTTGATAAACTAATATAGTGAAATAAAAGCAGAAAATCACAATTGGTGAACGCCCACTGGAGGGATCGCACATTTTGGAGAAAAGCAGCGCCTATGGTTATGCTGTCAGATTACATCGGTGACGTCAGGTTACATTTATACACACTTTCGCACACTACTGTGCTGTGTATGTAACACCTTACTTACCACCTGACTGATACCCTGTGGTCAACCCTACCTCCGGAACTAGGTAAGTTTGTGTTTGCTTATCAGCCATTAGTTAATAATTATCCATAGGCCACTTGGGCCCGAACCCTCTGCTTGCTCGTCGAATGTATTACTCATGGGCCCTAGTACAGTCGACTTCTGTCTGGGTAACTGAGGGCCGTAACAATTTAGTTTAAAATTGAGTTAAATTACAGTATACAAAAAATTAGGTTACTTGTAGATAATATAAAGCGATATTAAAGTGAGCTGTGAGGATATATATGATATATATGATAACAATAAAGTCATGATTATGACCTAGTATTCTTACTAGGTCACAATCATGACTTTATTGTTTTTTATTTATTTATTTATTTATCAATAAGTTACAAATAACATCTTATAATAAAGCAAAAACTTAAATCTTATCACCTCGCTATAACGTTACATATTTAATTGAAGAGCTAATGCAAATCTAAATTTAAATGAGGTAAACAAAAATACATTGCGAGTTATGATAATATTGTTACAGAAAAGTCAAAGTTCTACCCTCCGTACTAGTTTGCACTGTATTACGGCAGGCGTAGTCATCTTCCTCAAGGGCAACAACAATTATCATGTCACTTAGCGTATAGTGTAAGCAAAAACTATACGAAGTTTCATTTTACATTTTTTTTTCAGTAATTAGTAATAATAAAAAGAATAGAAAATATAACCAATCATGTTTGTTTAATTTCTAATATTGCTTATTGTATGCGTAGTATAATATTTATTGTACCGATAATATTGTATATTATGTAAATACCTAAAAAAATATATACACTTTTTGGTTATTTTCTCTTTCTTTTACAATTTGTAACAAACGACTTCAATCTTATTTATTTTGAGGTTAAACTATGTATACATAAATAATATATTTGAAATAAACAGTTTATTTAACTAACGACAATTTGACAATAAGAATAAAAATAAAGATGAAAATGTACGCGCACGACCACCTGTGTGTGTTTGTGTGTGTGTGTGTGTGTGTGTGTGTGTGTGTGTGTGTGTGTGTGTGTGTGTGTGCGTGTGTGAGCGTGCGTGTGTGTGTGTGTTTGTCGAGCGTGCGTGTGTGTGTGTGTTTGTGTGAGCGTGCGTGTGTGTATATTTTTGTGTGCGTGTATGTATACGTGTGAAGCCCATTGTATATTTGTTCGTTAAAAGATATTATTGTTCGATAAAAGAAATTAAAAAGAAGATGCAAAACGTTACTTAGTTTTCTGTAAAGATTATTATTATTATTATTTTATATCTAATCATTATATCTTATCTTACTACAGTTAGTAAGTTCTCGGTTTGTGTGTAATCTAGCTGTCGAAGAAAATTATCAATTTTATTTTTTAAAGTAAATCGCGATAGTTTGGAAATATTAATCTTTTTATTTATTTTGTTATATAAGAATGGTCCGAGAAAATTTGAAAAACGTTGTCTAAATTGGGTTTTGCATTGCGGAGTATCATATGAGATACCTTGGCACGTTTTATCAGAGACTTTTAAGTTGGGTGGGATTCTATGCTGATTAAAAATAATAGACCTAATAAAAATTTGACGAACTGTGAGTAAAGAAAGCTCGTTGTATAATTTATTTGTAGGATACCGATAGTTTTTGAATAATATTACTTTAAGAACAGCCCTTTGCGACCTTTCAACTTTTAAGAGTATTGATTTTGAAGCACCACCGCATGATAGTATTCCATACGATATAATTGATTGACATAAACAGAAATATAAATTTTTAATAGTTTTCATGTCACCTACATGTCTAATGTTTTTAAAAACGTATAATAGTTTACGCACACGCCTAACAACTTCTTCAATTTGACAATCCCATTTCAGATGCTGATCTATGACTATGCCAAGATATTTTAGTTTTGAAACAGATGATAGTTCATCACAGCTACATGAAGTAACGTTATTACAAGAATGAGCTTTAATTGAAAAACAGTTTTTTTTTGGTTGTGTACGATTTGTAATACTAAATGTCATATATTTGGTCTTGGTAAAGTTTAAGGTTAAGATATTATGGTCAAGCCATTCCAATATTTTGGAGAAACCTTCATTTGCAATAGACTGTACTTCATCCCAAGAATTTCCATTAAAAACAATAACAGTATCGTCTGTAAAAGTGATAACTTGTGCATTCTTTAGCTCAATTTTACGTAGTCCATCAATATAAATTAAAAATAATGTCGGGCCAAGTACACTGCCTTGAGGAACTCCATGGGTGATAATTTCTTCCTCAATTTGAATATTTCCAATTTTCACTGATTGAGTTCTATTTTGAAGGTAGTTAGTAAGTAATTTTAATGGAACCCCTCTGATACCAATATCCTCCATCTTTTTTAGAAGCAATGTTATAGAGACAGTATCGAACGCTTTCGTAAGGTCTAAAAATATTCCCAAAAATATTCTTGTGATGAATCACAAGAAGCAACAATATGTTGGACTAAATTTTCTATAGCGTCTGAAGTGGATCGATTTCTTCTAAAGCCGTATTGATTTGTTGATAACATTTTATATTTTTCCAAAAAGTTTAAAAGGCGGACATTTATTACCTTTTCTAAAATTTTTGCTAATTGTATGTTTATTGGTTAAGCCTGTAAAATTTTAGATTACTTAGAGATTTGGAAGAGAGTGAAAACTGAATCATAAAATTGCATTTCATTCTTACATAAATAGATACATACAGACCAAAATCAGTGTCGCATTTGGCAGTTACTATTATCGCAATGATAGGGCCAGTCATGAAAAGCAAGAAAATAAATAAAATTATTCGAAAGAAATTCAATCATACTTTCATATAAAATAAATATTTACAACCTTACTCATTAAAATCAAGTGAAGTCGTTGATGTTTTCCAAGTCGTAAAAAATTGAATTAATTTTTGTAAACAACTATTTTTTTCTTTGGAGCGTATTATTTACTAGATCTTAATATCTCATAATTGTAAAATGTACATCATAAAATTATGTTGAGTCTTACAGTACATATACGTACATAAGCCCTCATAGCGGTTTTCGTGCGGTAAAAATTACTTGAAACTATTTAAGACTACTGTCATATTCAATTAATTTTATAAAAGGCAGGCGCCAAAGCTCGGATGATGGCGCCAGGGGTGAACAAGCAGTATGCTATTGAATGGATTGAGAAAGTGGTTTTCAAAATCAAGCTTGTTTATTCCTGGATTTTGTAAAGGTCTTAACTTGTCGGATTGTAAAAACTAAGTATCGGCGGTTTGTAGAATGTTTTTAGTAAAGATACAGCATCAAAATGAAGCCAGGTCTTTTTTAACTCATTTTAAAAATTCGAAAATATAAATTTAATTAAACGCATTGGAATCTGTAAAACATACTTAATACAAATGTTTCATGTAAATATGAGACAAGATTAATTTATATTTTTAAAAATAAATATATTAAACAAAAATTCTCAACATCAGCTAAAAGCTACCTTATTGAAAACAAAGTTAATCGGAATTTCTGATAACCAGAATATTTCGTTAATTAATTTCGAGTGGCAAAGCTCTTCTGACAACTAACGAGAATTTACGCGAATTTTTATACTTGAAGTAACAAGGAAATCATTTTAATTCTAGGAAATACAACATGAGGTACTTTTAGGTTTTAAAAAGGTATACTTATTTATTTATTTAGTAAACCAACAGCTCTTATGAATATACTATGATAATAATTTATAAATGGTTATAACAGTCAATTATAGGTTTCCCTGTATAAATCTTAAATAGTATCTCCTACTCTTAATACATATCAAATAAGAACAAGGTGAAACTAGTGAACTATGACTAAGAGGAATGCGTGTGCGCGCACGCACGCGCGCGCGCGCGCGTGTGTGTGTGTGTGTGTGTGTGTGTGTGTGTGTGTGTGTGTGTGTGTGTGTGTTCATGCAGGTATGGGTCTATAGATATATGAATAAATGTTTCATCATACATATTATTTATAATATATCAATATAAAAAAAACTACAAATAACATATGAAATGATATACTTTAATGTTATAATAATAGGTATTCAAATAGATAAGTTATTTACCGTAAAAGCTTGAGGACTTCTTGTTTGAATTTATCTTTGGACATGTAAAATATATCTATGTTCGAGAATTTTTTATTATATATTGAGCAAATCCGGGTAAAGGGTGAGTTTCTTGCATAGTTAGAATTTCGAGCGTTGGGAGCGAATAAAGGGGTGTGTCTTCTACGCTTCTTGAGTACATTTACATTTATCGCAGATAGTAAAACCGGGGAATCCAGGTAGCAATTAGCTATATTAAACAAAAACATCATATCTAAGAGAGTACGTCTATTTTCTAAGGACGTTACTTTATGATTTCGGCAGCCTGTAACATTATCAGAATAAGTGTGTTCTATAATTCAGGTGCCTTATTGACTTTGCCTGAACACTTTCAATTTGTTGTTTGTGGGTAATATAATAAGGAGACCAAATACTACTTGCGTATTCTAAAACGCTTCGAATATACGCGCAGTAAATACTTTTAATCCAGTTTATGTCTGAAAAAGGTTTGCAAATACGAGTACGTAGAACAAATCCTTTTACATTGTTCTAATCCCAGCAGATTAAACTCATCCAAAAGTAATTTACCTGCATTTTGAATTGCTAACGAGCCCCTGTTAGTATATATTGGCCCTAGTTGAGAAGTCCATTGGATAGATGGTAAATTGAAATCACCTACTATCAAAAGGTTGTCATTATTATGTGATGCATAAACTTGTGAAACGCTCTGTAATACATTATCAATAATAAAAGGTAACTGATTATTAGGCGGTACATAGCAGCTATATGTAAATTAGAGCCCACGACTGAATTAAAAGATTTAGCAGGTATGGTAACCCAAATCATTTCCGTCGGTGGTACAACCCCATTATCATTAATGATAAATGCTTCGAGATCCCTTCGCACTAGTATAATGACCCCCCCCACCTTGAGATGTGTTTGTGGAGGTTAGATCACGGTCCAACCGAAAAATGTCATATCCAGAGTCACTGAGTTCACCATCTAAAATACCATCGTGAAGCCAGGTCTCCGTAATAATGACTATGTCAAAATTATTTACATTTCATTTCCTATAAAATTCTAAGGTTTTGGTACGGAGACCTCTTGTATTCTGGTAAAATATACTAAGGCATATATTATTCATTATGATCAATTAATAACATATATGTTAGTGTAATTTGAGATGAATATAAACTCGTTTTTATTATTAAGATATAAAGAATTATCGCTCGTAAGTGACTCCGTAAATATTGCTTACTTTTGACGGTACTTATCAAAGACATTTAAGTAGTGTATACCTATATATTTAAATCTCTTTGGTACTTATAGAAATAATTTGTCTCGAACAAAACAAATTATATAAGTAATGGTCTATCATAGTTTGGGAATGTGGGTTATGAACATGATTAGAGAAATAAAGAGTTATCTGAGTAACATTTAGTAATAAACTGGGTACACAAATATTTCTGACAGATGTAATAATAACAAAAATTACTGTCATACCTAGTCGTACTATGGAATAATGTATATAATTTAGAAAAATAATTTCATTTAGGAAAAGTGTATGTATATTATAAATAATGTTAAAAAATCCTATATATTTTGTATATAAAGCATTAATTTTCAACCAATACTGGGAAATATAAAAAAAAATGTGTACGAATACAGAAGAGAATAAAAGGTATTTCACTCAAACTTGAAGTTATATATATATATCTATATCTATAATTTTAATCGTGCAGATCGATTTTAGTTTAACAGACTGTGTTCGAACACATATAACATAATGCATTTCAGACTTACGTAAATAGCGCCAATATCTTAAATTACCACATGTTTTAAGTAAATATTCATTTAAACTCAAACGTTGAATGCACCGCAAGTAATTGGTAAACAACATTTGTCGTAATTGAAAAAATAATATTATGACGTTGTTATTATTAAGTTTTAGTAGTAACGTAATTTTATTAGAATGTTCACAGATATTGTATATAATTCGAACGAATACACAATCATTATCCATCTTATTCGTAAGGGAATGAATGAATAAGTTTTAATTAATTTCAATAATTTCATAATAATTTTCAAACTAAAAAATGATCGCAGACATATTATATTTTTACGGATATATAACTCATATAAAAGGTGACATAAGTGTAAGATAATGTTGAAAATACAAAAGTATATTAAATCGGTAATTAGTTGCAAACTTAAGCCCACAATATTTAGATTATAAAACTTTAACTGTATTAAAGTAACTATCTTTATTTTTAAATAAAAATTCCTATTAGCATAATTAGAAAGACTTGAGGTAATAAATATTATGAAAATGAAATTTAGAAATATTTTTTGTGTCTAATGCGATAGTTATGGCGTTTAGTATAATTGATAATTAGCAAAGAAGTTATTATAAGTAAACCAAATAGAAATTATATGGTGTTATTGTTTAGTGTAAGAGTGGGGAGTGTTACATTAAACGTTAATATTAATATAAAATAGAATATATAATATAACAATACTAGTTTTTTGTATCGAATGCAATAATTATGTTTCTTAGTGTGATTGATAAGTAGTAAATAATTTATTATAAGCGAACAAGAATAATAAAATAATATTTTTGTGTGTATAATGTGGTTGTTTAGTATAGGAGTGGAAAGTGTTATATAAATCATTAACATTAAAGTAAAACAGAATAAATGAAATAACAATACGTTAAACCAAGGGCCGCAGAATCGTAGAGAGATGAGCAGTCATTTAATTCTTACAAGATCTTCTTCTTTGTTCACCACAATCTTCGGCGACTTGTCTTTTTTGCGTACAAAAAATTTACATTTTCATATCCATATGTATTTGTAATAACTTGTTTTTACCAATTCACGGCACTTATTATATAATATTTTATTTTCAGTTGTTATATGTTCATTTACATATATTCTTTGATTACCCTGCATGCCTATATTGTTGCGGGTGATACCACGAACGCGTCGAATACCAGCTAGTATATTGTCTTTCGCTAATTTGGTTTTCATTTTTGCAATTATTGCTCGTGTAATTCCAGGTCTTATAACTTTTGCTTGCACTCTATTAGCGAATTCAATGTCGCATGACGTGATGACCACACCCGCATGTTTAGCTACAGCAATAACAATATCGACGGTGTTCTCGTTGCATGTCTCCGGTACCCCCACGATTTCAAGATTATATATGTACAGCCTTTCCCATCGTCGACGTAAGCTCCAAAGTAAGATTGGTGTATTTATATTTAAGCTCACTGAGTTCCATCCCAAATTAATTATTCTTTTGGGAAAGTACAGAATTAACTGTGGTAACTATAGTTTGTGTGAGAAAATATAATGAGTTTTATATCCACAAATGCCGGGCATCATCGTGTATGTTCAGTAAAACATTTTAAGATAGAACTGAATCCTGAAGAATTAAGGTGTTAGTCGTTCTAGGCTCAAACGAGCAGATTTCGATAACGACTTCGATCGATCGACGTAGACTCGAAAAGTCTTACATCCAGTTTTTGAGATCTACAGACTACACTACACTTTTTTCTTCGCCTCTTGGGCGGGTCACAGAACGGAACATATTTTGTTAAATAATATGAATTTCTGTTTCGGCGGTCTGTCTTAATATATGCTAGATGCAGATAGCTAGATCTGCGTAGTACAAGACTATAGTGCACAAGTGTGTGCGGGAACACAGGTATACTATCTATTCACTCACTATCAGAGTCCGATGTGACGGCCATCCGGCACGACCGGAGAGAGGTCAGGCCCAGGACCAACGGCATGGGGTGCGAAGTCAGAAGTCCTCCACGTGTGCCTGGTAGTTGCGGGTCCCTCTCGATACGTCTGGAGGGAAGAGCAGATACTGGGCCGGTGCACCCTGGGCGCGGCAGTAATCTTCCTCGAGAAATGAGAAGAAATTCTTGCTCCTTGGGGAATGGTACTGCCGCGGCTAATTATTCTGACATGGGGGGGGGTCCGTCCCGGACCAACGGTGCGTTCCACTGCGTGACCCTCTGATTAGCAGAGGGCATATCAGAGGAGTGAGGGCGGGCTCAGTGTGCATTTACCCTGCCTCCGGGCAGACAGTGAAGGATTCATCCTTTGCTGTCACCGCCGGTCTCGTAATCCCAGTATCGAAGTGTCGTGGATCACGTCTCGCGGCTTTGATAGGGATCGAGGGTCTTGGCTTAACTGCCCGGACCGCGAGGGAGAAAACCTCTATAAAAAGTTACCCCGAATCTCAAGCGGCGACGCACCGCGAGGGGATGGATGGCTGACGGGGTTCTATGAACAAATCAGTCGTTAGTGCGCTCCTCGCCGGGGTACCTGCAGACCCCCTGGCGAGTAATAAATCCTCTAAATCTGCTTACCTTGGTAAGGCGTCTCTGCCAAGGTGGACCTTTAATTCCCCCATACTCGTGGGTACAAAAATGGAAAACCTATACAAACAAAAAACAAAAACCGCCGGCAACGGCAACGTAGAGGAGAGGAGGAACGATGCGGGGACAGAGTCCGACGCCGCATCGAACAGCGAGGGAGGCTCAGATAGCTCCCGACAAGTGGAGCCTGGGACCGCGGAGACCAGCAAGTTCTTCCGCAAGCGGTCCAGGCGGGATGGCGACCAGGGGTCGGCATCCGGTGAAGAGGAGGTTTCGGCCCGGAAAATCCCCACCAACAGGCGGGGCGGGCTGAGAGGCAAGGGGACCAATCAGAGGGCCGAAAGAGCGGCAAAGCTTGCCGAGGAGGGGCGCCACCCGGACGATACGGCTCGGGAATCAGGCGAAGAAACAGATGCGACTGGCGGCTCCGAGGTGGAGCGTAAGGCCAGATTCGTAAAGGAGGTGGAGGCCGCGATCAAGGTCGTGGCCAACAAGCAAACGTCCTCCTCGAAAGTCAAGGCCATTCCCGCGGCCTCCGCCTCCATTATGGCGGCTGCGGAGGCCAACTTTGCTGGGGCTGGGCCTAATGCGGACGAGGTGGAGAAGCTGCGGGCGGACGTGGCCCGCCTGACGTCCGCCATGGAGACTCTCCAGAAGGAGAATGAGAAGCTCCGCGCAGACCTGGCCAGTCTACATGAGCCTGCCCCTCGCGCGGCGCCCCAGACGCAGCGCCCAAGCCAGCCCGTGCCGGTGGAGAACCAGGTTCTGAACCTGGTCCGGCAGGAGCTGGCTGCCTTCCAGCACCGGTTCTCCGTGCTGGAGGGCATCGTCCTGCGCCCCCCCCTAGGGGCAAACAAGACGGCGGCGAGGCCGGCAACGGTTTCCTACGCGACGGCCACGGCTGCCACATCCAGGCCGGGGCCGTCCAGCCAGCCCTCGGGTGGGGCTGCAGTTGCCCCTCCTCCCCCTGAAAAGCCGGCTCCGGCAAAACCAATACCGGCTGAACCGGCTCCGGCTAAGCCGGCGACGGGAAAGAGAGGCAAGGCGAAGGTGAAAAAGGGCAAGGTGGCAGCACAGGTGATGGCTGCGCCAGCCCCAGTGCCTGCGGCGAATGGGCCAGCGCCAGCGGCAAGCCAGCTGCCGCCGCCGCCACCGCCCCCCCAGCTCCCTACACCTCCCGCGGCAGAAGCCGGTTGGCAGGTGGTCGGGGAAAAACAGAAGGGGAAGAAGGCAGCCAAAAAGGCCAAAGAGCAGGAGCGGCAGCGTCAGTTCAGGACGCGCAAGATCGCGGCTAGGCTCCGCGCCCCGAAGACCGCAGCTGTAGTGATTACACTACAGCCGGACGCGGAAAAGAAGGGCGTTACCTACCGCGATCTGCTCGCGAAGGCGAAAGAGGCGGTGGATCTCGGGGAGCTCGGGATCACTGGGGGCCTCCGGCTCAAAGTCACCCAAACGGGGGCCCGTATGCTGGAGATCCCCGGGGAATCCAGTGGCGCGACTGCGGACGCTCTGGCTGCGAAGCTCAGAGCGTCCCTGAACGCGGACGAGGCCCGAGTGTCCAGGCCCGTCAGATGCGCAGACCTGCGCATCATGGGTCTGGACGACTCGGTATCGGAGGAGGAGTTGGTGGCCGCCGTCGCCAGGTCCGGGGGGTGCACTACTGACCAGGTCAGGGCAGGCGCCATACGCCCGGATCAACAGGGTATGCATGCCGCCACGGTGTGCTGCCCTGTTACGGCGGCCAAAACCATAGTGGAGGGCCGAAGGCTTCTGGTGGGCTGGGTCTCAGCGCAGGTTAAGCTGCTGGAGCCCAGACCTCTGAGGTGCTACCGCTGTCTCGTGGGGCATCACGTATCAGCGAAATGCGCCTCGGAGGTTGACCGCAGTGGCCTCTGCTTCCGCTGCTGTCAGCCCGGTCACATATCGGCGACCTGCTGTGCCACGCCGCACTGTGATGCATGTGCGGCGACCGGCAAGCCAGCCGATCACTGGGCCGGGAGCAGGGCCTGCGTGTCACCCGCCAAGGCCAAGGCCGCGTGTAGGGGAGGGCCCTCCTCCGCCGCCACCGCCTCTATGGTCACCGCCGCAGCTGCAACTGCCGCCGCCGCCGCTGTTACTGTCGCCGCCGCCGCCGCCGCCGCCGCCGCGACACCGACGCCTGCAGAGGGGCGCCCCGTGGAGGAAGCTGAAATGGAATGCCTATAACGGCCCCATTAAGCTTCCTCCAGGCGAATATCAACCACTGCGCCTGCGCTCAGGATCTGTTGCTCCAGAGCATGGCGCAGTGGTCGATTAACATCGCTGTAGTCGCTGAACCGTATTTTGTCTGGCCTAGGAAGGACTGGGTGGCGGACCTTAACGGCTCAGTGGCCATCATTTCTTCGGCCGCCGCCGGCACCCCGACCCTTGAAGGTGTCAGGAGGGGTCAGGGGTGCGTAGCAGCACGGTTCGGGGAGTTCGTCGTTGTGGGGGTGTACTTCTCGCCGAACCGATCTCTCGAGCTCCACAACTCTCTTGCAGAGCTGAGAGCAGTCGTCGTCGGAAGCTATCCCCTCCCCGTGCTTGTCCTCGGGGACTTCAATGCCAAGAACTTGGCTTGGGGTTCTCGTCGTACAGATGTACGGGGTAGGATGGTGGAAGACTGGGCTCTGGAGACAGGCCTGGTCGTCCTAAATCGGGGTTCTGTCCCCACGTGTGTGCGGATGCGGGGCGAGTCGGTGGTGGACATTTCGTTCGCTAGCCCCGCTCTGTCGCCGCGTGCCACTGACTGGCGAGTCATGGAGGGGGTGGAGACCTACTCCGACCACCGGTACATCCGGTTTGACGTCTCCACCCAGCCCTCGAGCGCGCCAGTCCAACAGGCCCCGAGTGGTCCGCGTTGGGCGCTGAAGCAGCTGGACCGGGAGCTCCTCCTGGAAGCCTCGATCGTGCAGGCCTGGGTGTCATCACCGGATAGGCCTGCCGACATCAATGATGAGGCAGGGTGGTTCCAGGAGGCCATGTCCGAGATATGTGACGTGGCAATGCCCCGCGTCCGGCCAGGAAGCGCCCGGCGCCAGGTGTATTGGTGGTCGCGTGAGCTGACGTCTCTGCGCGAGGCGTGTGTCGCCGCGCGGCACCTGTACGCCAGGCATCGCAGGCTCCGCATTCGTCCACCGAATGCGGCAGCCATTGAGGCGGAGCTGTACGAAGGATACAGAGCGGCGAAGACCGCCCTCCGGGAGGCTGTCATGCGGGCCCGGGATCGGGCCCGTGAGGAGATGCTGGAGACTCTCGACAGAGATCCGTGGGGGCGCCCTTACAAGATGGTGCGGGATAAACTCCGCACCTGGGCCCCCCCGCTGACGCAGAGTCTCCGGCCTCAGCTCGTGGAGGACGTGGTGAGCGCTCTGTTTCCTGCGCGAGGGGAACATCCACCCCCGCCTATGGCTCCGCCACCTGCGGTGCCGGAAGCGGACCACCAGGACGACGACGACGACATCCCGGAAGGGACCGGGGTAGACCTGAGAGTGGCGGTACGTAGGCTCAAGGCCAGGAATACCGCCCCAGGACCCGATGGCTTGCCTGGCAAAGCCTGGGTCCTGGCCTCGGAGGCTCTCGGGCCCCGACTGGAGGGGCTCCTAAGCGCATGCTTGGAGAGAGGCCAATTCCCGCTTCGTTGGAAGACGGGGAAGCTGGTCCTCATTCGGAAGCTGGGGCGCCCTGCGGACTCTCCGTCCGCATACCGGCCCGTGGTGCTGCTCGACGAGGTGGGCAAGCTCTTTGAAAGAGTCATTGCAAACCGCCTCGCCGAGCACCTTGCGGGGACGGGGCCGGATCTTGCGGAACACCAGTTTGGTTTCCGCAAGAGGCGCTCTACGGTGGACGCCATCATGCGCGTAAGAGCCCTCACGACGGGGGATGCAGTGGCCAGGGGTGGGGTTGTTTTGGCGGTGTCTCTCGACATCGCCAACGCCTTCAACTCCATGCCCTGGAGCTGCATTAGGGAGGCACTCCGGTATCACCGGGTGCCGACCTATCTCCGTCGTATAGTCGGGGACTATCTGACGGATAGGGCCGTCATCTACCCCGGTCGCAACGGTGAGTGGAACCGGCGAGAGATGTCGTGCGGTGTCCCACAGGGTTCGGTTCTGGGGCCGCCCCTGTGGAACATCGGTTACGACTGGGTGCTGCGCGCCGACCTCCCTACCGGCGTCAGCGTAGTTTGCTACGCTGACGACTCGCTGGTACTGGCACAGGGGGGGTCGTACGAGGCGGCGGCGGAAAATATGACACGCGGGGTTGCGATAGTCGTTGAGAGGATCCGGCAGCTGGGTCTTGAGGTGGCTCTGCACAAGTCCGAGGCCATGCACTTCCATGGTCCTCGGAACAGGCCACCACCAGGATCCTCAGCGATGGTAGGAGGGGTATCCATCGGCGTCGAGTCGACGTTGAAGTACCTAGGATTCGTCCTCGACGGCCGATGGAACTTCGTTGAGCACTTCCGACGTTTGGCTCCCAAACTGGAACGGACCGGGGCTGCCTTCAGGCGGCTCCTGCCGAACCTGGGGGGGCCAAACGCCTCCTGCCGGAGGCTCTACGCGGGGATTGTGCGGTCCATGGCCCTTTACGGGGCCCCGGTGTGGGCGCGTGGTTTGGCGCGGCTTGCCGTCCACCACCTGAACGCGCCCCAAAAGGTGGTTGCCGTAAGAATGGTTCGCGGCTACCGCACGATCTCCCGCGAGGCAGCGTGCCTCCTTGCCGGATTGCCACCATGGGATCTGGAGGCGATAGTCCTCGCGCGCCTACACGAATGGCGCGCGGAGGCACTACGCCGGGGGGAAACCCCGCTGCCACGGCAAGTTGTCGTGCAGCGGACAGACTTCCGGCATGATCTCATGGCGACATGGAGAGAGCGACTGTCGCAACCCCGTGCTGGGCACGCCACTATAGCGGCGATAAGACCCCTCTTTGAGGAGTGGCTTGAGAGACGCCACGGCGTCCTCACCTTCCGCCTGACGCAGGTCCTCACCGGACACGGTGTGTTCGGGAGGTTCCTGCACCGAATCGGGCGGGAGGAAACGCCCGGGTGCTCCCACTGCGAGGATCGACCGGAGGACACGGTGGAGCACACCGTGGAGGTGTGCCCTGCCTGGGCGGAGCACCGCCGTGTCCTCGTAGCGGCGATAGGCGGCGGCGACCTCTCGCGTCCGGCCCTGGTCGAAGCCATGGTCCGGAGCGAGACGGAATGGGATGTCGTCACCACCTTCTGCGAAGCAGTGATGCTAGCGAAGGAGGTGGCGGAGCGGGAGAAGGAGAGAGCAGCAGCTTTCCTTCCCGGCCGCCGCGGGAGACGCCCCGGGCGTCGGGGGCTACGTCGTGGCCCCCGGCCACCGTAGGCGCGGGCCTGTGGACGGCGAGCAATGGGTAGCTCGCCGTCCGTCCGTCTAACGACGACAGGCCGTGTCGACGGCGCGTTTTGTTCCACGCGCGCCTCAAAGAGCTGTCAGCAGCGTGAAGGGGCCCGCAAGGGCCGACGCCTGCCGGGGCTGCGGGCTGTTCGAAAGAGATACCGCGGCTCCGGAACGTAAGGGCACTGAAGGAACACGGATGGTTTTTAGTCAGTAAAAGTCTGACACTCCCTTCCGCTCCACCCAGAGCGAAAGGCGTCATTTGATGATTTTCCATCCGCAAAAAAAAAAAAAAGGACCAACGGCATTATGTGTTTTCCGAGGCACCAGTGTGAAGACTCTCCAACTTCCTCATATCTCGCCAGTTTTTATCAAGTTTTTAAGTATTGTATACACCTGTAAATGCCTATACAAAGCTAGGTGTATTTTTATGTATATTAAATTTGTAATTGTATCGTGCTTTATCCACGTGCTTATATAATAAAAAAAAAACTTCATTTATATAATATCAAAAAAACTGGTTACTGTACTTTGAGAAAGGTAATAATAAATTGAAAGGAGTAAAAAGAGAAGGCATTTAAGCAACGTTTAATCGGATTGCCGCTGCAGGACATTTGAATTAAAACGGTTCTTGCCCTAGTCAGATTAAAACCAGACAGTCTACTGGCAACATTCACGCCTTGTCGTAATTCGATTATCTCAGCCAAGTAAATACTGTTTTCATTTACTTGAAAAATACCCTAATTTTTAATTAACGTTGAATACGTTTAATAATACGTTTACACGCTATGTACTCGTATCTTGTGGTGACGGCATAAGAGAATTCACTACTATCATTATATGGGTCTCGTAGGAGGCGACAGAGGGAAATGAAAAAGGAGGGTCATAGCAGCATATTCTTGCTAGTAACTTAACATAAAACACTGCAGTTGCCAATCAGCCTGCCAAGCGGGACGACTACTTATAACAAATATCTCCCCTATAAGACATTTGATAGAGGCATATTTTCAGTAGTGGACTTGTGATAGAATGTTGTAATGAATGTCTACTTATAATTGTTAGTGTTGCTGCCATTGTTGTTAACAGCATGGGGTTGAAATCGACTTTCGCAGTTAAATTAAAAAGTTTTTTTTTTAAAATGTGTGCCTTTAAAGTTGTTTTCTGCCGACTTCCAAAAAGGAGCCGGTACTCAATTCGACTGTATGTTTTTTTTTCGTTTTTTTTTTTATGTGTGTTACCTCAGAACTTTTTTCTGGGTGAACCGATTTCGATGATTCTTTTTTTATTTGAAAGCTGGTACTTCTCGTGTGGTCCCATATGAATTTGATCAAGGTCAGACCAATAGTTTTTAAGTTATTCTTAAATAACTTATATTGAAGTCGGCTGTACAAAATTTTTAATTTTAAATTATTTTCTTCTCTCCTCGTCGATTTTAGCTATAAACAAGACTTTGAAATACTGCTGAGAGTTATCACAGTTTTTGCTTTATGGTGGCCACGTAGAAAAATCCAGCTAATATCGTAACGTTAATGTCACAAGGTATGACTTTGGGAAACGGTCTCGGATAGTTGGCGATTAAGGGGAAAATTTATTTTATGCTATGGTTTAGTTGTTAAGTTCGTAGTTATGAACGTAGCCCAGAAAATACTTAAAATGAACAATTTATCAATAGCTAATGTATCAATATTTTTAATGTATAGGTTTTTCTAATGAATAAATGGCATATAAATGATAAGGCCTCGTTTTTAACAGTTTATTTTTTATTTACACGTCTTTAACTAATATTTACTTATCACTTAAAAAATATATAGTTATAAATATGGTGTAACCAAAATAGTGCTTTCTATTTCTATTTCACACTTCAATATGAACAATTTTTTCTATATATCTATCTTAGAAACCGCAAAAAAAATCAGGTCTTCAATACCTTTTGAACGGGTTTGTACGAAATTTTGTATGGAATAGCTTCCATTATAAAAATTATTCCTTTTGACGGGTAGAATCATTCCCTAAGTTATTGAGCACTATTTTGTTACACTTTATATACTTAGTATGTGGTCGGCGAAAAAGTTTCTTCGTATTTTATATAGAAATTCAAGACATTTTTCTTCCAAAGTTTAATTACATTTAATTATATATGTGTCATTTTGTTCGATCTATTCTTGCCGTCTTGTAGGTAGTGACATAATACAGTTGCCGTATAAATCTTGGGATTTTGATCAAAAAATGTGAGAGGTAGTTTTATTTGATATATACAATACCAGAGATTTGAAGCAACATGGATTTAGTCATGCCATTTATAATGGAAATGGATAATGTTCTGATGATATCAGTTACTAATTGTTTTTCTGGTATCGGATATGATAGTGTTTGTGTCTTTTCAATAAAATAATGAAAATAACTAACCATGGTGGGGTGTGTACTTCTATTCCATTTATTTTGCACAAGGAATCTTTTTACTTTATTTTGTTCATCTTCACCCCAAAATACTCTTGAAATTCAGCTTTAAAATCATCAAAAGTTGTCCAAAACACACTATTAATGCGAGCCCAATATTTGGCTTCACTTACTAAGCACTCTTGTGCTATTGATATTTCGAGACCACTAGATGGAACTTTCTTTAAATAATTGGTGAGTAAAAATCTTCAAAAAATGATACTGGATGATATCCATTTCCAAATTTCGGCTTTTTTATTGTTATATTATGTACATTATATATGACGGCATAACGACAGCGTTGTCGTGCGCTAGCATAGCTGATAACTGTAAACAACACGTGCACCCGGCGCGCCACACGATTTCTCCCACCGCCCCACTACTCGAGTTGTTTTGCAACGGGTATAAAACGAACGCGCAGTAACGGAGTGGCAGTTTTGGCTCTGACGTGGAACGGTGCGCTTGTCGTATTCCGTTACTAGTTTATCCTTGACTCGTTGTAAATTAATTCGTGTAAACGAATTAATTATTATTCCTAACTACAAAATTAGTCTCTGTACTATACTCAATTACCCTTTCTACATCAGAAGTGGGATTGGATCCACATCCACTCCATAATGTCTTCGCTACAGTACTTGTTAAAAAAAAGAGAGTAAGAAAAAAAATAGTTCTTACTATCATTGCAGGGCTTTGTGCCGGTCCAATGATATGGCAATAGGGAATAGAGATTCCGGCCTATCATCGAAAGTATTTGAAAAAAAAGACGTTTTGAAGGGCATATTGCCGGACCAAAACTGATTAGTGTTGCGGGGTTCAAAGGAACGGGTCCAATACTAATTGCCTGAAGGGTCAATGTAGACCGGACCTGGCTGATTGTTAATATCTGCAGGGTCGTTATAGACCAAACCAGAACATATTGCCGAATGTGTAAAAATTTATGGTATTTTTGTAAGGATAATCGAGCGATGCCTATTTTTTCAGAACCATAGTGATTCTGTTGCTTCGTACGAGGACGTTCGCATGTCGCGCTAGCATAGCTGATAACTGTAAACAACACGTGCACCCGGCGCGCCACACGATTTCTCCCACCGCCCCACTACTCGAGTTGTTTTGCAACGGGTATAAAACGAACGCGCAGCAACGGAGCGGCAGTCTTGGCTCATACGTGGAACGTTGCGCTTGTCGTATTCCGTTACTAGTTTATCCTTGACTCGTTGTAAATTAATTCGTGTAAACGAATTAATTATTATTCTTAACTACAAAATTAGTCTCTGTACTATACTCAATTACTCTTTCTACATATACAATATTTTGTCTAGGATAATTTACATAAGAGGTGATCTCACCGGACACCTCTCCTTGAAATCAAGGAGAGGTGTCCGGTCAAATATAAATATTTTAGGTAATTTATACGTGGTAGAGCCATGCTGCAGCTATATTAATAGTATAATTGTAGCACGAATGGGTCGGCTCGACCGGGGAAGGACCACGCTCTCACAGAATACCAGCGTAAAATAGCAGCTTAATGCTGCTGTGTTTCATATGGTGAGTGTAGAGAACCGGACACCCATTTTACTAGAAAAGAGGCAGTCCATCTTATTCCCCACGGTTGACAACGCATCTGCATCTTGAGTCTTTATTGAGGATAGACGTAGATCTCTATGGGCCACAGCAACCACTTACCATCAAGCGGACTGTGTGCTCGTTTGTCACCCTTATTCTATAAAAAAAGTAAGTTCCCTTATTTTAACCTCAAAGGTTTTCACTGCATTCCTAATTAATTTCTGAAGCATTTTCATTTCATTTTTAGGCTTAGCCTTAATTGAGTTTGAAGTCTTCTTGTTTTTTATATTTTTATTTTCACATGAGTTTTTTCAAACTTTTTGTGTCCTTCACTTAGTTTAATTGAGTCTTTCCACTTATTTCACAGAGAGCTGAGCGAAATAATATTTTTTTTAATATTATTTCGCTCAGCTCTGCATACACCTTCTATATTAATAATCCATTTTAATATTTAAGCCCCACCCCCAGATTCTCAACCACCCCCAGCAAACACCACTCTCCAAGACGCCTCTCGATTTCACTGACATCAAATCGTAGGCATATAGCCTACCTCATAATTTTATATTACCGGCCTCCTATATAAAATTTAACCTCTATACTGTTCACGGTACCAAATTGTAACGACTCCCCCCCCCACATCTATACTTATACTTGTATTTCTTTAGGATCTATATCTATAAGATATATAAATATATCTAATTTACGTGACCAGTATATTAACCATATATTGATCTTTCTAAAGGTTAAAGAACATTACAAGAACACCTTCATCAACTGTTCATCATCAATTTTTTCTATTATATTACAAATGTTATATATCTTTATTATTGCAATATAATCGACTTGTATTTATATGATTTAATACATTTTGAATATTTTAACCGTGCTTTGTGGCATTCTTTGAGGGAGGCCTATGTTCAGCAGTGGACTTGTGAAGGGCTGTAATGATGATGATGATGATGATGAATATTTTAAACTGAATTATAATAAATTTAAAGATTTTTAGAGACAATTTATGCGTTAGCTATACTATAATATTCAATATTCCAAATGAACATATTTGAACTTTATACTTAATATTGCATTTTAATTGTTTAAAATATAATTTTTATGACATTTTTAAATGCCTTTTTATTGAATTTAATTATTATTTATTAATAATAATTATGAAGCGTCACAATATCAATGATATGTTGCAAACTGGTAACATTCATTGCTATGCGGACGACAGCACTGGTGATGTTTTATACACCGACCGTGCCAATATTTCTCGGGAAAACGTCGCCGAGTACCGGAACAAATTTATGTCTGAAGTCGAGACTTTATTAAACAAAGTCTTCAAGAGCTTCCCAGTGCCAGCTCCTTCCACTTGACCGCATCTAGCGCAGAGCAGTTTGAACCGTCGACGACCGAGTTCTTTCCGATCGGCTTGACTCACTGGCACTGCGTAGAGATGTTGCATCTCTTTGCGTATTTTATCACATCTATCACGGGGAGTGCTCTGAGGAATTGTTCGGACTAATTCCAGCCGCTCAATTTCACCATCGCACAGCACGACAAGACTGTCGATACTATACATACTGTGGCGGCGCTGTCGTCGCACCACAAGCGAAACACATCGAAGCCTAAATCGCGCTAACAAACTTCCGAAATTAAAGCAGCATATATAGAATAGCTCCGAACTACCAATTGGAGCGTTGGCCGCTCCCCGGGCAGAACACCTTGCCCGGCGGGAGATCTCCCCTTTTCCTTCCACCCGTTACAGTGGTGACCAACCGACGTGATCTGAACACGCAACCAATAACCTTCGGAAATTACACCTTCAAACCTTCATCATCCTTAAGTACCCCATTCATTCGCTTCCAAGCAGACATTGTCTGCAGTCTTCACATTCTGCAAGCCATCTAGCTTTACAAAAGGTTCATCGCAGCACTGGAATAATAATGCTTCCTGTTCCTTCAAGCTACTCTCTGCGCTACAGTGTTCGGCACGGCTCTGAGCCTTACTGCTCGCCTCTGCTTCACGGCACTCTCGCAGATTACTTGCCTTCTTCTCGACTCACCGCAGACTACAAGGCAATCCCTGGCACTTGCTCCGGCTCATCGTTCTCACCGGCATCACTTGCAAGTGCGTAGTACGACATGCATTACACACCGGCATATCATTCGCACCGGCGTCACTTGCCCTTACGCACACAGCATGCATTCCCCACCGGCATTAAGGACGCACCGGCAATCAGACTGCACTATCGACCTCCGGTCTGAGCAGGGGGGTGATGTGGCGGCGCTGTCGTCGCGCCACAAGCGAAACACATCGAAGCCTAAATCGCGCTAACAAAGTTCCGAAATTAAAGCAGCATATATAGAATAGCTCCGAACTACCAATTGGAGCGTTGGCCGCTCCCCGGGCAGAACACCTTGCCCGGCGGGAGATCTCCCCTTTTCCTTCCACCCGCCACAATACCATCTCGACTATTGGCGGTCCATCACTGTGCGATTTAGAAGAAGTTTTCTTCCTCGCACAACTTTCTTGTGGAAACGATAACCACCAACGACGCCTATAGAAGGAATTTAAGAGCCTACTCCTATTTAAAAGGCCAGCAACGCATATACAAACACTTACCATCAGGTGAGCATGCGGCTCACCTGATGGTAAGTGACTACCGCCGCCCATGAACAACCGCAACACCAAGGGAATTGCAGATGCGTTGCCGGCCTTTTAAAAAGGAGTAGGCTCTTTTCTTGAAGGTCCCTAAGTCGTATCGGTCCGGAAAAATCGCTGATGGTAATCGATTCCACAAGGAAGTCGTGCGAGGAAGAAAACATCTTCTAAATCACACAGTGGTGGACCGCCAATCATCCAGATGGTGTGGATGGTATGGGGAGTCCTGCCGCGATGTGCGTTCATGAAATTTGGCGGCTGGGATTAATCCGAACAATTCCTCAGAGCACTCCCCATGGTAGATGCGAAAGAAAATGCAAAGAAATGCAACATCTCTTCGCAGTGCCAATGAATCGAGCCGATCGGAAAGGGCTCGGTCGTCGACGATTCGAGCCGCTCTGCGCTGGATGCGGTCAAGTGGAAGGAGCTGGTACTGGGGAGCCCCTGCCCAGAGATGGGAACAGTACTCCATGTGAGGCCGAACCTGCGCCTTGTAAAGTTGCAGGCGGTGTGCCGGTATGAAATACTGTCCCGCTCTGCTGAGCACGCCAAGCTTTTTAGAGGCCAATTTGGCCTTCTCTTCCAAGTGACCACGAAACTGCACGTCACTCGATATGTCGACTCCGAGGATACCGATACTGGCTGAGGTAAGAAGGGGAGTGCCTTGAAACTGAGGAGATACGACAAAGGGGTTCTTTTTAGCGGTAAACGCGCAAACTTGTGTCTTTTGAGGATTAAACTGGACTAGATTTAGTCGCCCCCAATCCGAGACTTTGTCCAGCAAAGACTCGACTTCAGACACAAGTTTGTTCCGGTACTCGGCTGGTCAAATAATGTTAAGTTCGCAATCTCCAAATGATAAAGCGTTTGATAACTTCAAAATAAATCATACGTGACTTCCTTGCGTGTATTATGCCCTCTCATTTATTACATTAATTTGTGTTTACGATGGCTTATGTTTTTGAATACATGTCGTTTTCTTTATTTTATTTATCTTCATTTGCACGTCACAACATAATACTAATAGAGTTTTAATGATTAAAGCGACAGCAGTTGCAGACATCGCACGGCTTTAATTCCATTTGCGTTGCCTCGCTATACGATACAGTTACACAAGATGGTTAATTAGCTATCTATCGGGTGTTACTAGCCTTTCTACTCTTTTATTTAGTCGCCTGTTATGACATACAATTTTACTTATGATGTTTTTCCGCCTAGTTCGTCGTAAATTAGAATTTAAATTGCAATTATTTTGTATGCGTGTAGAGCCATGCTGCAGCTATATTAGTAGTATAGTTGTAGCACGAATGGGTCGGCTCGACCGAGGAAACACCACGCTCTCACAGAATACCAGCGTAAAATAGCAGCTTAACGCTGCTGTGTTTCGTATGGTGAGTGTAGAGAACTGGAGACCCTTATTACTGGAATAGAGGCATTCTATCTTATTCCTCACGGGTGACAACACATCTGCATTTTGAGTCTTTATTGAGGATAGATGTAGATGACTATGGGTCACAGTAACCACTTACTATCAGGTGTAATGTGTGCTCGTTTGTCACCCTATCCTATAAAAATAAATTGTATGTTCTATGTTACGAGTACAAGCCTCGATATAAGACCCTCGTAACATAGAACATACAACATTCATAAGATACGGGTTGCTCATTCCTTAAATAATTTGAAGCATGAATGAATAAGATAAACTTAAAACTTTAAAACCAGCTCAGTACTGAAAACCTGGTAATAAAATGGTCGCCATTTTTAAATCTTTTTTTTTTTTTATAAAACTTTAGAGATTATCTTTGTGATTCAAATTTTTCACGGTGTATTGAATAGTATTCGCTGATCACACAGGAGAACTGCATGGACATCCATTATTATTAAAGACATTGAAATCCATTGTATCATTCTGAGTAGAAGAACTAATTGGGAAAAGCGTCCATTATGCTATATGGTAGAATTTTTTTTTTTTTTTTATAGGAGAGGGGGCAAACGAGCATGCGGCTCACCTGATGGTAAGTGAATACCGCCGCCCATGAACAACCGCAACACCAGGGGAATTGCAGATGCGTTGCCGGCCTTTTAAAAAGGAGTAGGCTCTTTTCTTGAAGGTCCCTAAGTCGTATCGGTCCGGAAAAATCGCTGGTGGTAAACTATTCCACAAGGAAGTTGTGCGAGGAAGAAAACATCTTCTAAATCGCACAGTGGTGGACCGCCAATCATCCAGATGGTGTGGATGGTATCGGGAGTTCTGCCGCGATGTGCGTTCGTGAAATTTGGTGGCTGGGATTAATCCGAACAATTCCTCAGAGCACTCCCCATGGTAAATGCGAAAGAAAATGCTAAGAGATGCAACATCTCTTCGCAGTGCCAATGAGTCGAGCCGATCGGAAAGGACTCGGTCGTCGACGATTCGAGCCGCTCTGCGCTGGATGCGGTCAAGTGGAAGAAGCTGGCACTGGGGAACCCCAGCCCAGAGATGGGAACAGTATTCCATGTGAGGCCGAACCTGCGCCTTGTAAAGTTGCAGGCGTTGAGCCGGCATGAAATACTGTCCCGCTCTGCTGAGCATGCCAAGCTTTTTAGAGGCCAATTTGGCCTTCTCTTCCAAGTGACCACGAAACTGCACGCTACTCGATATGTCGACGCCGAGGATTCCGATACTGGCTGAGGCAACAAGGGGAGTACCTTGAAACTGAGGAGATACGACAAAGGGGTTCTTTTTAGCGGTAAACGCGCAAACTTGTGTCTTCTGAGGATTAAACTGGACTAGATTTAGTCGCCCCCAATTCGAGACTTTGTCCAGCAAAGACTCGACTTCAGACACAAGTTTGTTCCGGTACTCAGTGACGTTTTCCCGAGAAATATTGGCACGGCCGGTGTATAGAGCATCACCAGTGCTGTCATCTGCATAGCAATGAATGCTACCAGCTTGCAACATATCATTGATATGCAGAAGAAACAGCGTTGGTGATAGCACGCAGTCTTGTGGAACACCAGCGTTAATAGGCTTGTAGTCGGAGCATGCACCGTCTACAACGACCTTGATGCTCCGATCTGCAAGAAAGCTGGTGATCCAATTGCATAATTTCTCGGGAAGCCCATAGGAAGGGAGCTTCGAAAGAAGCGCTTTGTGCCAAACCCGATCGAAGGCCTTCGCAATGTCCAAACTAACGGCCAATGCCTCCCCCTTGGACTCTACTGCCAACGCCCATCTATGAGTTAAGTAGACCAGAAGATCACCAGCTGATCGACCCCGACGAAAACCGTACTGGCGGTCACTAATCAGCTGGTGATCCTCAAGGTACCGCATGAGGTGGCAGTTTACAACGGATTCCATTATTTTGGAGAACAAGGGGGTGATGGCGATAGGCCTGTAGTTGGACGGATCTGAGCGGTCGCCTTTTTAAGGGATCGGGTGGACAAAAGCTGTCTTCCATGATTTCGCGACTACGCCTAGGGAGTAGGAGTACCGGAAAAGACGCGTTAGAACCGGTGCCAACTCCGGAGCACACGTCCTCAGCACAATTGGGGGGATTCCGTCAGGCCCACTCGACTTGTGGATGTCAAGGGAGAGGAGTGCTCTGCGAACCGAGCGCTGTGAGAATCGCACATCCGGCATGGAGCACTCACACCGCGGGATGGTCGGCGGTGTGTTCCCCCCGTCATCAACAGTCGAGTTGGACGCAAAAAGGGAGCCTAAAAGGTCGGCCTTCTCTTTTGCGTCGTGGGCCAGTGAGTCGTCCTCCCTGTGCAGAGATGGTAGTGATGGCTTACAGAAATTCCCTTGGACAGCCTTGGCGAGAGACCAGAATGCACGGGTTCCCGAAGGAAGGCGAACTAGTTTCTCGCCAATTCTGCCTATGTGCTCTGACTTTGCCTTGGCAATAACTCTTTTGAAGGACCTGGAGGCGAAGTTATACTTCTTTTTGAGTGTGCTGGTGTTTACATCCCGAGTCACCGAAGCCGCAGCCCAGGCTTGATAACACTCCTGCTTACTGCGTAATGCAGTCTTACAGGAGCGACCAAACCAAGGCTGAGATCTGCCTCCGATGGGTACCACAGATGATGGAATAAATAGTTCCATTCCCTGTAGCACTACATCAGTGACAGAGTCAGCAACAGCGCTGGGATCATCCGGCGAGAAGCAAACCCGCCCCCATGGGTAGGAAGCAAAAATAATTAATAGTAAAACTAATTAGACAAAGCTAAAAATAAAAATGTTACTTAATATTTGTTCTTAAAAATATTCTTAATATTTATTCAAATTAAGAAATAAAGACAATTTTCTACACTGATAATAATCACAGATATAAAACAGATGTAGGTGACATGAGGCAATTTTTAAAGTAACATGATGTTTCTTTTATGTATTATATTTTATTAATTTATTATAAGGTTTGCCTATAGAAGGAATGATAAAACATATTCCCCACAAATGAATTTTTAACTTCTCTCGACTCTCTATACTAACTAGCATCTGAATGAAACAGCTCTGAATGCATTAGAGGCCAATGCCAGCCAACAAAATCTTTCCAGCAGCCAGCGAAATAGACTGAAAATAGTAAATCAAAATGTTTAAAGTATATTATTTAGATTTAGACAAAATGAACATGATGTATGACATGATAAAATTACTTACTTCTTTTAAATACGAAGTACTACTATGTGACGTAAGATGTAAGTCAGTGCTTGGCTTACATTCCACCTGATGGTAATTGTTAATTTAAGCTAAGATAGTAAAACGCACAGACTACTGTACATAGTATAAAACAAAGTCGCTCCCCGCTGATTATAGGCTTAGATCTTTTAAACTACCCAACGTATTTTAATGCTCGTTTCAGACAGAATGATTCAAGAGTAAGGTTTATATGTATAATGAAGAATGAAGAAAACAAAATTTCAATACACTATAAAGAAAGTTAATTCTACTTCGGTTTAACAGATATAAAAGAGATTAAAGCCTAAGTTATATACTCGCATTAAGTTTTGTAGCAAGCGGAACCCATTAATTTTCTTTCTGTATATAATTTGCAATTGGGTCGCGTCTACATTATAACTTATGTATATTTTTATAAACCCCTTTTTATTAATTTTAATTTCCTCTTATTTGATACCCTACTCGTTAAGTTTAGTTAATTTCTTTTATTAACGTATTACTATTTTGTTACAAAAATCTGCCATTTTTTTTTCATACAGTTATCTAAGAAAACTTGGGTTTTAAGACGAATATAACGATACCTTAACTGTCGAAATCCATCTAGCCGTTTGTAAGATACGAGGTAATAAAGAAATTTACAAACATACATACAAGATACGCGTGAAAAATATAACCCATCCTTAGCAGTCGGATAATTAAAGTGCACAAGAATCCACCTTGTGGTTGCTCAGACGTGTGAAATATTAATTTATTCCTTTTAAAATAAGCACTAACTTTAATTAACAGCGAAGTACTAGGAAACTATGAAAATCAGAGTAGTGTTTTATCCTTAATTATGTGTGAATGTCATAGTACATTTGATTTTTGCGCATAGCTGACCGCGCGTCGTTGTTTGTTCTCTGATCAACCTACTTTTAGTGTACTTCTGCTACAATGAAAACTACTGACTTAAGTTAAAATATAAAATTATGAGTTCATAATATTATGAGGGGAGTGATATTTCTATCTAACATTGAACCCGAAAATACACTGAACTATGTAACTATGTATGGGAGGAGACAGAAAAGACCCAGAAATGAAGATCAAGGGCAACGTTGATGAATCCCACAAAAACAAACTGCTGTCCATGGTCACTAATTGGAAGAAGGACCAAGATCTTGGCTTGAGTAAATTGTGTTCAGATATTGCCGAACTTAAACAACAAAACGCCAAAATTCAATCAACTAATGCTGAAATGTAAAAGGATTTGACTTTCATGTCCACATCGTAAGAAGACATAAAAAGTAAAATTCTTAATTTAGAACGTGAACGTAAGAAAAACTATAGTTATTTATTGAGTCTGGAAAAATAATTAGGAGACATGCAAAAAAGGCTTAAATACACAGTTATTAAGTTATTACCATAATTTACCTACTCCAAAGCAAAACATAAAGCAAGAGACACAACAAGGCTTACATAATCAAATTAAAAATTTCTGCAATATTTTAAATGTTAATTTCCATTCATCTGAGATAAGAGATGTCTATAGAATTAAAAACAAAGCCGGTTTGTTTACGTTATCACTAAGTTATCTTCGGAAGAGTATTATATACTCGTAATTAAAAAATTTGTACAACTGACTTCGATATAAATAATTAAACTTTGATCAAAATATGGTACCACATAAAAAGTAACAGCTTTCAAATAAAAATATGGTCATCGAAATCGGTTTACTTAAATAAAAGTTACTATGCGGTAACTCACATAAAAAACATACAGTCGAATTGAGTACCTCCTCCTTTCTGAAGTCGGTAGAAAATTAACATAAATAGTAATTCTCCTCAACATCTATTGGCCTTTCTGATTCTGGAATAGTTAAGACTCTTCTTTATTAGCAAACAAGGACCGAAAACTTTATAGTTTATTAGCACGCGATGCAGCATTGAATTACAAATATTGCTTTACTAACAAGGGCTGAATTTATTTACGGAAAACTGAAGGTGGCGCTTGGATAGAAATAAAAAATGAAAATGATATTACAAATTCAAAAAGTAGAGTATGACTAGATACATTTAGAATATTATGCATTACATATTTTTATGATGTTTTTTTTATTATGATGTTTTATGAATTGTTTGCATGTCTAACTTAGTGTATCTCTGGCTTTACTTTAACAAGATGTCTTTGTAACTATCCTATTTACTATAATAATATACAAGTAAGTGTTCACACTACTGACACATCAACTCGCAAAATATTTCCAAACAAACAACAATTCATCTTATCATAGTTGTCTCACTGTTTGGTCTCAAAATTTTTGTAGCGTCGATGCGGTCTTCATACTACAAACTCTAATTAGATTATCTTGATCTGCTTGCTCATCATGGACTGCTTCCTGGTTACATCTTCCCAACTCATGGTTCTACCTGTCTTGATCACGTTAATTTGAAAACCGCATTTTCCGCCAAGGTTCTTGTTCTCGAAACTACTGTAACATATGGCATGTTACAGTAGTTTCGAGTTATGTTATGCTATTACGAGCGGTTATGTTTGCCCTCTCAAAAATTAAAATTAAAACATATAATCTAACATTTATATAAAATTAAATGAGATTAAGCTCACGCATGACTTCTGCAGTATTAAGTTTGACTCTGTCTACTCAACGAATGATCCTAAGTTAATTATTTGGTTGAACCTATTATTTCTGCTATAGTCAAAAAAACCAAAATAAATAAACATAAATAATTCTGTCTCGTAGACGTAGACATATTTAGCTTTGGATCACTCCAGTTTTGTTGAAATGCATGCGAAACTGGGATAATTTATATAAAAAATCGAAAAAAGATCCATCAAACCAGACTTTATTTATAGAATGTACCACAACTTCTCCACTGATTTTTTTTTTGTAAATTAAGTTTTCAGACAGGTATTTTTCCTGATTTGTTCAAAAAGGCACCCGCTTCACTTTACTCTATTTTAAATCTGGCGATCGAAGTCGTGTTGAAAACTAGGGATATTTATTGGATCTGCCTACGATATCGAAGATACTCGAGAAATTAATTAACACAAAGCTTTTTAAATACTTAGGGTCCAATAAACGGATTTGTAAAAACCTATTTGGGTTTCGAAGAAATCTGTCTACTTCTGATGCAGTCCATAGCCTTATTTATTTTGACGTCAGGAAACTTGACATACGTTGAAGGTGTTTGACACCGTTTATTGAAACCTTTGGAAATTAAGATAGGTATTGACCTATCTTAATTTCCAAACTTCAATCTTTGGGAGTAAGAAGACTTCAGTCACCTCTATCCAAAAGTTATTTAAGTAATAGAACTCAATGTATTAGGATTGTTTCTTATGGTAGTTCAGACCTGCAAATTGCTTACGACGTACGCCAGGTTAGTATTCTTGGCCCAAGTTTGTTTTTAGTATAAATTAATGACTTTGTAACATCAATATTTTAAATGGAATGATCTTCTCCTACGCTGATGATATTACAACACTTGTATTTCACTGGAATACTTGGACTGAAACTTAAACTTTTGTTTAAAAAGGGTTTGACATTATAAAAAACTGGTTTAACGCTCATTCACTTACTTTGAACATTGCAAAAACAAAATTAATGGACTTCTCTATTCGAAACCCAAAAATGTCAATGGCACAGTCATTAGAAATCGTTGTTAAACCACCACATGATATAAGTAATAGTACAACAAATAATGACCTACGAGTACACTATATGGAAAAAAGGTCGTCTATTAAATATATTGGAATCATAATTGATGATTACAGAGTCCGTCAAGTTATCTATATTTTAAAACAATTACGTTAATCCGCAGATTCAGAAACAATGAAGATGGTTTATATGGTATTGTGTGGTGGTACGACTAAAAGTACTTTTATACAACTAATATGTTTCCTACGGATCAACTTTATGACTATTGTTAAGTATTAACAGTTAGACAATAACTAATAATAATCACTACTTTTAAACCACATGCCTTGACCCAATATATCCCTGAATATATTAGGTCAAGGCATGTTGTTTAAGAGTACACGACACCTTTTGGAGGATGTCATGTAAATTACATAATATTAACACACACAAAAAAAAATTTTGCTCAATATATAATAAAAAATTCTCGAACTTAGATACGAGTATATTTCACATGTCCAAAGATAAATTCGAACAAGAAGCTTTTACGGTAAATAACTTATCTATTTGAATACCTATTATTATAACATGAAAATATATCATTTCATATGTTAGTTATTGTTTTTTATATTGATATATTATAAATAATACGTATGATGAAACATTTATTCATATATCTGTAGACCCATACCTGCATGAACACACACACACGCACACACAACACGAGCGCGCGCGCGCGCGCGCGCACGCATGCACGCACGCACGCACACTCGAACACACGCACGAACGCACGCACGCTCGAACACACACACGAACACATGCACGCACGCCCACTTACCAAGTCGAACAATTTGTCCTAGGTAAACATACTCGTCGACAACTTCGAACGTAGTGCTTCCAACGACTAACGGCAAAGGAGTTACGAGTATATGGACGTTACGCATGAACTTTGTTTAGTCCACTTATTGAGACAGATGCGCTTTGGCGACATGGCGCACTTGACCTCATGAGTAGTGCTATGAACTCAGACAAAGAGCAATTCTACCGGTCTTCGAAGCCTGGATGCATCGACGAACAGGACAACAGAATGTTGATCTTTTTCAGTCTAGTAGTCTCTGCAGTTGAATAGGTTTGTTATTGTACCTGATTCGGAAAACCGATAGTCAATCTGGCCCTACTAAAGAGACTACAGCAAATCGTAATGACTGTTAAAGTAGCACTTAAACAATTTTATTGGATAATGGTTTTAGATGCATATAATATGTGCGTGAGTGCGCGTCGTGTTCTTACAATATGGTTTCGGCGGGACTTAAAATGTGCGTTTTGTTCAGTCTATTTTTTTTTCTTTATTAGTCTGAGGCTCGCAGTTACTCCCCCAGTTACTGCTCTCTCCATCAGTATTTCATAATATGACGAACAAACCTTTTTATCGTGCTCGACCTTAATTTATCGCCAGACTATCTCGACAGGCAAAACATGCCTTGTATATACACGAGGTTAATAGAGCTTTTCTTAATATCCTCTGTTATTTATATATACAGAACGTATTTCCAAAGTGAAATTATTTACATAACTAATTACCATTAAATAAATTAATATATAATTATAATAAAAAAACGGGTGTGTTTACTATTGTATCTGTTCTCTTACTATTAACTGACGCATTTGTTTTAAATGTCACGTAAGATTATTATTAAAACTCACAATTTATTTTAATGTAAATAAAATAAAATATTAAAAAAATAAAATAATTCAACACAAAGAACGTATGCTTATGTGCAAATTAACGTATACATAGATATATTTTTGGAACTGTTTCAAAACAGTAGAATCGATCATAAGCTAACTCAAAATTCCACATTTTTAGTTTTATACCACTATTGAAATGTTGGTTTTAAAAAAATCTGAAGTTAAGAAAATTTTAATAAAATAATTCATAAGATAAATACACAGCATACAAAAATATTGATAATTTAACATTTATCACTCAAAAGTAAGTACTATTCAACACAACCATGTCATCCAGACCGTATTTCAGTCACGGTCGCAAGTCTCAATGGAGACTACGATATACGTCTGCGTAGTGCTTTGTGTCTGAAGGTGAATAGCAACAGCGGCTCCTCATGACCCACCCTGCAGCAGAGATCGACCAATTTTCTTCTAATCACAGATCCTAATACCACACCACGTTGGGTTCGGAAACAACGAGATGGGCGTGACCCCTGAGTAAGTGTGCCACTCAAAGCCCGTCTGCGCTTTCTCAAAAGAACGACTAAGATTACGGGTCCCTATGGAATGGTCCCGGTCTTGAAGTCATTCATCAGTGGACTGTATGCTCCCGGTTCGACGCTGACTTATGGAATGAAACATCGGAAATTTTACTACAACAAAAACATTGAAAATTTTACTACTTTCCCTATCACTTTTCCCTATTGTTTTCTTTCTTGAGTTAAAACTGGAAACTGGTAGCTGATCCTGAAAGAATTTCCACTACTACGTACACTATTTCGGGCCTCGGGACATCCCCTATTGCCCGGGTTCTCCTCACGGCCCACAGTAGGGCCGGTCTTGGGAGCCGTTACGGCGTTGTAGATAAAAAACAGCGGTCGGGCGTTCTATTCCCCGGTCGCTGCATATTAGTATCAAATATAAGTCTTCCTTGGTTTTATCTGCGGGTAGTTACTCGACGCTCTAATCTCTATAGAGAGGAGTTCTCTTGGTAGAGGTCACCCGTCCGGGGGCTGGGCATGTAGAGGTGCCACGTTGTTGAGATAGGGGTGTGGCCCGTTATCGGCGCGGTTAAACATTCCGCGCGCTAGCCGAAGCACAAACTCGTTGATACTCTCTATCTTAAGGTAGGCCGCGATGACGTCATTCCGGACGTAGCGACCTGCACCGACGATGATCCGTAATGACAGGTTCTGCTGGGCCTGCAGCCGCTGCCTCTGCCGTTCACTCAGGAGTGTGTACCAGGCCGGAGCAGCATAGTGATCTTCGGTCTTATATATAGTTTATAAATATTTACCTTGGTCTTGATTGGCAGCTTGGATGCCAGGACGGGACGGAGCATCGCCCGCGCACATCTGGCATTGCAGACAACGATGTCAACGTGCGCAGTCATGCGCAGCTTCTGTCTATCCGGCATCCAAGGTACGTCACGGCCTTCTCGTACGTTATATTATGGCTTCTTAGCATCAACGGGGGCGGTAAGTTCCTATAGCGGGAGGTGAGGAGAGCGGTCATCTTCCCAACATTGACGGCCATTCTTCACTCATCCAATCACTCCAGCAGGCGCTGCATCTTGGTGGTGGCGATATGGGCTCTTCTGAACGATGTAAAGCAGGCGCTATCGTCCGCATATAGATCCAGCTCTACGTCGTCCTCCCATTCGCGTAGATGTTCTGCCAGAGTAGGTATGTCATTAGTATAAGCTGCGTATAGGATAGACGAAAGACAGAATCCTTGGCACAGACGTAGAAGCTTCGGTCGGCTAGTAATGACGCCACTAGCCGCAGCATAGCAGGAGAGACAATCGACTCCCTATCGAACGCCTTCTCGATATCCAAGAAGACGCCCAACGATGTACGGTCCCCGTTGTGTTCGGCCGTAAGGTGGTACAGCACTTTGGTCAGCTGTATAATCTGTTTTGCTCCACCCGAAGTTATATGCACGTGTGGATTCTTCTTAGTACGTTTCTCTCGAATAATTTGGCTATGTGCGGTAGCAGCTTCATTAAATAAAATAATAAGTTAACATAGGCAGCATGTCAATGATTTTTAAAATTAACTTTTACTTACACATTTTAACATATGTTAGTTCGATGGGACGGCAACCCGACACAACCGGAGAGACATTAGGTGCAGGACTAACAGACAGTCTCGAGATACGAACTAGAAACCACATGATCAACAATCGCGCTTACAACCACTAGTCCGACTTATAAGCGTTTGAATAGTTTATGTATCAGATTAGCATGTGTGACCAATTAATATAATAGTTCCAATTAACTGATTCCTTCTGTTGGTGTATGATGATTCAGTCCATCTTAACAAACTGCCATGTATTATGGTATACAATTGGTTTTTATGAAGTAATTTATTTTTATAAAATAAAAATTAACAATTAACCTAAAATTATTTTTTCAAAAATTTTACTGAGATTTGGTAGTACAGAAATAGGTCTAAAATTAGCGGGATCCAATGTTAGTATAATACCTTTATTTAAATCTGGTGGTCTCCTTTATGAGCAGTCGGAAGGTGTCTAACAAGGCTCGTTTGGCTGTGCATGAGGGGGTGTTGGTTCCGACACTCATGTACGGAAGTGAAAGTTGGGTATGGCAGAAGAAACATGAAAGCAGAATAAATGCAGTTGAGATGAGAGCATTAAGAAGTATGATTGGAGTTAAACTAAGTGACAGGATAAGAAATAGTGAGATAAGGAAACGTTGTGGTCTGAAAGAAGTTGTAGTGACAAAAATTGAGAAAGGTATGATGAGATGGTTTGGCCATGTCGAGAGAATGAATGAAGAACGATTGACGAAAAAAGTGTATAAGGCGAGTGTGAATGAAAGTGTTGGAAGGGGTAGACCTAGGCGGACATTTCTATACCATATCAGGGACGTCTTGGAAAAAGGCCAGGTCAAGAGTACCCTAAACTGTATAGCATGTATGTAGGGAATAATGAAAGTGGACGAAGCAAAACAAGTATGTAAGGATCGTAGCAAGTGGAAAGAAGTGGTCTCTGCCTACCCCTACGGGAAAGTGGCGTGATTATATGTATGTATGTATGTAAATCTGGTAGTCCAGATTTAAATAAAGGTATTACTTTACTATACTTCATTAAATCAGGAAACACACCAGAAACGATACAAGTATTAAAAATAATAGCAAGATGAGGTGCAATTAAATCTGTTATGGACCCAATAACTGTAACGGAAAGCCCCACAAATCTGCGGTTTTCTTTACATCAATGGTTTTGAAGTATTTTACAATATCTTGCGGTAATACTTTTTCAAATATAAATTCTTGTAAACAGGTATTAACATTCTATTTGAGTAATGACTCGGCAACAGTTGAAGAAGTATTCAATGACTTTGTTGTCAAGATAGGAATATCAGTGAAATATTTCTCAAACACCGCTGTGACTTCTTGATTTGATTTAGTCAATTAATTGTTATATAATAAATAATTGTTCCAGGTCTGGATGTTTGTCCTTGTGCAATTTGTGTTTGTAAACTGCCTCCACGATACAGGAGAAAATCCTAGTGTGGGGATAAGATCTTTAAAAAAAATATCTTTAAAAAAATTACTATAAAATGTTTCAAATCCTCACCCACTTCTGGTACATCGGGTGTGCTACAGGGGTCCCATTTAGAGTCTTTTACAAGGTAAAGCCATGCTGCAGCTATATTAGTGGTACAATTGTTGCACGAATAAGTTGGCTCGATCGGGGAAGGACCACGCTCTCACCGAACACCTGCGTAAAATAGCAGCTTACCGCTGCTGTGTTTCATATGATGAGTGTATAGAACCGGAGGCCCTTTTACTGGAAACGGGTTATTCCACCTTACTCTTCACGGGTGACAACGCATCTGCATTTTGATTTGTAATCTAGGATAGATTTAGATGTCTTTAAGCCACAGCATCCACTTAACGTCAGGTGGACTGTGTGCTCGTTTGTCACCCATATCCTTTAAAAAAATTAGGCCTTTATTTTTTATTACATTTATTAACGATCTTGTTGATAAATTAACATGTCCGTGCCTGTTGTATGCCGATGAATTAAAGCTCTTTTCTGTAGTCTATACATTCAGTGATTCGTTAATACTGCAGTTGAATTTAGACTCCATTCATATTTGGTGTATTGAAAACTACATGCATCTGATACTAGAAAATGCGTCGTCTTATCATTTAGCAATAACAACACAGACTTAACTTTGATTATAAAATATATGAACAGGCACTTGATAGAAAATCCATAGTCAAAGATCTTGGAATACTGTTTAATGAAAAGCTTATGTTCCGTGATCACAGCGATCATGTGATATCTAAAAGTACAAAATTTTTTGGTTTTACACTTAGAACTACCAATACTTTTAAAAATCCGCGAAGCTTTCTCATTTTGTACTGTTAACTAGTTCACAGTATTTTAGCAACACAATTATTTGGTTTCCGTACTATGCTGTCCACGTACAGATGTAGATCGTATTTAACGTGTTCAAAAGAAATTTCTTATCAATCCTGTGCTATAGATATGGGTTCAATAGAAGTCTACCCTCCTATGAAAGAAACTTAAAAAGTTTAATATTATGTCACTACAAACTCGGTGTAAATATGAGGATATGACTTACCTTTTCAAAATTATCCATTCCCTTAGTGATTCCCCCACCCTTATGTCATTTGTCAAGATAAAGACTAAGCCCCATCGTAGGTAAACTTTCGTAAACACTTTTGTTCTGTTAATTTATAGAAATAATATGTCCTATCATAATCTAAAGTAACAATGTGTTGCCCCTACTATTGATTAATAATAGTACAAATATCGACATATTCAATAACAAAAAAATACTTATCATTTTCATGTGTTTTGATATTATTCTGTTTTGTGTACCTTTATAATTAAATAAATCAATATGCCAACCCCTCCACAAAAGGAGCTGCATTTAATTCACAAAGTGGACGAAAGAGCTTAAGCTCTCGACAGTAAAAGCTAGAAACGACATAAAAGAGCTTGCTTTTAGTTTAACTTAAGAGATGTATTTGGATCGACAAAGCACGGTATCATTTTGATGTAATGCGGTATTAGTTGGGTCATGTTTAAAAGTAATATCGACTCATGTCTTTTTAATTTTTATTAGTTTTCAAAACGGAGATAGCCCTGAATTCGATTGTTTCTTGTAAGTACGCTATGCGATAGCTTTGCCAATTGTGAATCGATTGAATGATTCTATTTTATTTTATTTTAAGCTGTCATGAGTGTTCTTGATAAAAAAATTCCATCGTGTAAAAAATAGAGAATGAAGTTTTTAATATATTTGGACAACATTTTGGATATTCCCTTAAGCTTGTTATGTTGTTTAGTCTATTCAAAATGATCAAATCAATGAACTTTTATAAAAGTGCCTAAGTGCCTAACACAGAATTCAATTTTCTTTTTTTGTCGGAATGTTGGGGCCCGACCAGGTCCACTTCCTGTGGGGCCGTTTCTCTTGGAAGAGTTAATCATAAAGAGTCCCTCTTTCTCCATAAAGCCCCTTGAGTTTCGTTGCCCTATATTGAATTTCCCAGTGCACCGTTCTCTCTTGTGCCTAGTTTTGCGTTGAAGTCTCCCATCAACACCGTATAGTGAGTGGGTTTTGGAGGAATGCAGGGCTCTAGATATATCCTCATATATTTCCTCCACCTCCTAATCGGAATGTGCCGAGGTTGGTGCGTAAACCTATATGACCTTCAGCGAATACCATTTGGTGATTCTCAGTATAAGGTACGCAAACCTCTTCGATACGCTCTCAATCTTTACAACGTTGTTAACAAAAGACTTGTGGACGATAAATCCAACACCTGCTTGGAACAGATGTTCGCCATCCCAGTGATAGTACAAGTTGCCGGATTCAAGGATTACCATGTCCTCCTACTCGCTTCGGACCTCAGATAATGCTATATTACTCCAGTGTAACTTGGCTATCTCTTCTTCCAGCTCCAAGATCTTCTCATCAGTCCTCAGGGTGCGTGTGTTATATGTTGCCAGGTCGAGTCGTCTTAGGCGGCAACCGTACCTCCACCGGAAATTCTTAGCACCCCCTGCCCAGCCGTTACCGTGGTAGCCACCGTAGCCAGGACTAGCGGGGCCGTCGGAGACTAGGGGCCGTCTCTTCATAACTTTAATTGTGGGGGGTATATTGCCATAGTTGCCATGCTTGTCGATCGGGTTGACAACCGCAGTTTTTTCATTGTTATTTTGCTGTTATCAAAACGATGCTGCTGCCCATCTTCTGCCTCAGTTTCTGTTTATCGCCTCTTACGATACCCACGGGAAGATATGGGGTAGTGGGTATTCTTACCCGCCACTACACAGGTATATTATATTGTATTAATTATGAAAAACATCACTTAAATATTGGGGCACAGTCACCTTTGTTTTTTGTCTGAACGGTGCGTACGTGGGCGAAGGGTGAAGGGTAGGAGACAAGCAAAGCGCTAAACAAGAACCCAGCATGAGAACGTCATAGCGAGAATTCAAAGCGCTGAGTGACACCGACGACTCACGACGTTGACGAGCACTCGCACTTATTTTGTTTTATTTTATCAAAATACGCAAAGTGATGCAACATCTGTACGCAGTGCCAGTGAGTCAAGCCGATCGAAAAGGACTCGATCATCGACGATTCGAACCACTGCGCTGGATGCGGTTAAGTGCAAGGAGCTGGCACGGGGAGCCCCTGCCCAGAGATGGAAACAGTATTCCATGTGAGGCCGAACCTGCGCCTTGTAAAGTTGCAAGCGGTGTACTGGCATAAAATACTGTCCCGCTATGCTGAGCACGCCAAGCTTTTTAGAGGCCAATTTGGCCTTCTCTTCCAAGTGACCACGAAACTGCACGTCACTTGATATGTCGACACCGAGGATTCCCATACTGGCCTTAGCAACAAGGGGAGTGTCTTGAAATTGAGGAGATACTACAAAGGGGTCCTTTTTAGCGGTAAACTATTTTTTGTATTCGGACTTAGCTTTCTTGCTCTCCGCGAAGTTATTCTTTACCACTTTACTGAACACGTGGAAAATAAGCAAATAAAATTTTCTTAGCAGTTTCATTGTTTCTTGCGGAAATCGAACACATTTAGTTTTTGTGGTATGAAATCTTACGGCAAGCTAAACTTTTAAAAACTTAAAAGAATCTTTTGTACGATTGTGGACCGTATTTACCTAGTAATTAGTCATTCAACGATATGACAAACTATTCCGTAATTTAGATACAATAATCTCACTTAAGTATCAATTACTTATATCAAGAAGAATATGTGTAATGATACAAAAAGAAGTTGGTGAAATATTGCTATTTTGTACATAGTTTTGTCAGTAATTTTGCTAAAAGAACAATTACGATGATTCATCCCGACTGGGGCCACCGGTCTGAATATTTTATGTCTTAAAATTTTTGATACTGGAAGAATAAGTATTCAATAGAATTATCTTTACTTTGATCAGTTACTTATTAGTTTATGTAGCAGCAAGTATAAAACGCTGTTATGAGATTAAAACCATAGAAACCAAATCTGTACCCTCTAGTACTAAGCGATAATCATTTTAGGTGCGACTGGGGTGGCTCAATTGCAGAACAAAGCCGCTAAAATTTATATAATACATATAAATATATCTTATTATAACGATGTAAATAATGCGCTATCGAAATTGGTACATCGGTTTAACGCCAACAATATGCTCTTAAACGGCAATAAGACGAAGTGTATTAATTTACAATAACTAATGTAAAACATTCGAATACCAATGTGCTGTTAAATGGGGCGGAGTTGAGTCTTGTGGATACCACTGTTTTTCTCGCTATTACTATTGACGCGAAACTTAAGTGGGGCCCCCATATATCTAAATTAGCAAGCAGAGTTAGTTATGCAGCGTATGCTGTAAGAAAGATTAGAAGTCTCACAGATGTAGAGACAGCTAGATTAGTGTATTTTAGTTACTTCCATAGCGTAATGTCTTATGGAATTTTGCTATGGGGTAATGCGACTGATATTGAAGCTATATTTGTTTTGCAAAAGAGAGCCGTACGGGCGATTTATAACCTAAATTGTAAGTCCCTCAGAGAAAAAATTTAAGAAATAAACATATTAACTTTGGCATCGCAATATGATAGAATTATGAGAATATAATGTATGTGCATAAAAACATAAATAGCTTTAATAAGAATAAGGATGTGCATACTTTAAACTCTAGGAACAAACATAAGCTTGTTATGCCAGTTACTAGACTCCACAGAATCAGTAATTCATTTATGGGGTAATGTATATGCTTTTACAACAAAGTCCCAGAACATATTCAAAGTTTGTCAATAAACAAGTTTAAAAGTTTTATTAAAGAAAAACTGTACAAAAAGGGTTATTATAATATCAAGGAATACATGAATGAAAATAACCCCTGGGAATAAGGTGATCGCCACCATGCTGGTTCTATGAAAAATCATTTAAAAATTGTATAAACAAAGTTATTGTTAAGTGAAATATGTTTGAAAAAAAAGTCCCGCTGGGCTTCTTGCTGGTTCTTCCCAGGACTGGGGTGTTTTCCGAACCAGTGGTAAATAAAAAATGACTTTCAATAAGTATTATGTAATAATCAATATTGAATAAAAAAATATTCTATTCATAAATTAGGCATAAAGTGATGTAGATTCTATTAAAAATTCTACTTCTGCGAAAATACGGTATTAGAGCTGATAGCAGTGTCTAATGAAATTATTTTACGATATAAATTGTTATGAAAAAATAGCATTAGTTTTTAATATCGCCAAATGATCTCTGTTCATTGATTTGGTCAAGCTATATCATGATATAGTCAATAAACTTTAGCTCGACTACTTTATGATATGATTAATTTCCTCAAATCAATTATATAAAAATCTCATTAGTAGAATTTACTTTGTTTATAATTTTGTTTTCTATTCTCAATCTTGTTTTGTGAAATTTTTTCGATATACCATCGAAAGTTTTTGGTACTTCTTTCATAAGGTGTAAGTTGAAGAAACCGTCTAAAATGCTGATATCAAAAAATAAGGATTTTTGATTGACCTTGTCAACTTTCTTCTCAAAAACTGTAACTAATTGTGATTTATCTGTTTTACAAATATTACCATCCGTATGACACATCGTTGTTGATACCGGTGTTAGTAGAAATCCCAGTACTCTTTCTATATCGACTTTCTTGTTCATAGTTATACCGAACAGTCAACCGAATAGATCTTGTTGCATTCTTAGCTCAATAACTTTGTCACCAAGAGTTATTTTTTCTCAATGTTCAGCAAAACGTCAGCTACATTTTCAGGTACCAGCTTAACAGTAGCAATATTATATAAACTATCTTTGTCTAAACTTTGATTAAATGGATTATTTATTTATTTTTAATTTATTTATTCTTTATTGCAATCCTTAAAACAAAAGAATCCAAAGGGTGAATGCCTTAATGTCTTAAGGCATTTTCTACCAGTCAACCCATGGAGTGGTGAGAATTTGACGTAGGTGCGGCAATATAGAATAAAATAACACTAAACAAAATGATAATTAACTACATAATACATACAATTTACTAATAACTAAACTATACATATATGACGGATACATAATGTGACGCCTCATAATTATTATTAATAAATAATAATTAAATTCATTATACAGACATTTAAAAATGTCATAGAAATTATAATTTAAACAATAAAATACAAATAATAAGCATAAAGTTCAAAAATATCCATTTGGAATATTGAATATTATAATATTAGTAAACGCATAAAATGTCTCTAAAAATCTCTAAATTTATTAAAAACCTGCTTAAAATGTTGAAAATATATCACATCATATAAATACAAGGCGATTATATTGCAATAACAAAGATAAATAACATTTGTAATATAATAGAAAAAATGGATTAAAATTTTCTAAGTTGATGAAGGTGTTCGTGTAATAATTGGAAAATTTCTAAGTTAATGAACGTGTTCTTGTAATGTTCCCTTATATTGGGGCGTTGTCGGAGACACATACCCAAGGTTGTACATATATATGGGGTGGTCGGCTGACCGACTGCTAGTACTAAGGTTGCACAATGACTAGTCCTACATTAGGGACTTAACATAGTAAGGTCTGACGAACCAAAGCATTAATATAGAAGGTCTCTATGATGCATAAGCATTATGATAGCAGAGTTATGACTTGAAGTCCCATATGAATAAGACATACAGTAGTATGGTCTATGAAATAAAGCAAATATGTGGAAGGTCTCAAATATGTAAAAGCATTATATTGAAAGAAATGGGACTTGAAAAGGATTATTATAGTGGCGTGTAGGTTGCTTCGCAGCCTCTGAGACCGAGGTAAACTTGGACTCACTAACCGATATGTCCTAGACATATCATCTTAGTGCCGGTGGTAAGCGGGTTTGTTGTAGCAATACGACTTGCCCGTGGACATCGCACACCCTACCGTTTGTGGGCGGCGTCTTAACGCATAGCGTTATGATACGTCGGCTATCTTTCGGATTAGGGTGAGTGTGTTTGGTAGTACTTTTAAGTGCAGCAAGCATACTCAACTTCATGTCTTAGTGCAATAGCGCTATGATACGTGGAGTTTTGACTACTGACGTCTTAGTACCGTACTACTATGATACGTTGGTTGTATTTTTAGTTAACAACATTATCAAATTTTGTTACCAAAGTCGATAGGGATCATGTGGGTGTGTTGTGAGGGGGCGCCATCCGTATGATAGTTGCATTGATGCTTACTGCTACTTGCAGTATTGTGTCTTGTGATGGATCTGCGGGTGTGCTGCACCTGATTCGATGCATCTTGTGGTTCTGGTCGATGGAGGTATGCGGGTGGTGATGTCTGCTGGGACTGTATGAGGGACCTTGGGATGGTGTAAGCCCGACGATAGCCGTATTGATGCTTGTTGCATTCTGTAGCATTGCGTCTCTACGATGGTTGTTTGGCGGGTCGCTATTCTCAATGGCGCTCTCTGCGTCTTGGTTTGACTCACAACCTAAGTAGCTTTGCCCAAGTCGGGTCCCTTCATTGCGGGGCTGCAGACTGTCTGCCCTCCATGATGTTTTATATAACAACTTAATAATATATCTCTATAAAGTTCCCACCTTTGAGAGATTGAAGGCAACTTGTTGGTGGGTGAGACAAACATGATCGAAAAATGCATATACTCAACGTCAGAGACACAAACCCTTTCTGATGGCGAATTATTAATATTATCTTATAACTGCCTATTGGCTATATCTGCCATTGTATTGGTTGGTGGAGCATATGTGTTGACCTCATGCGGGTGGTAGCTGGAGGGAGAATCTGAGGAGGCTCTCAAGGCTGCGGCCGAAAGCCGCGCAACGTGGGACCCCATTCCCTTGAGGTGAGCAGTAGGCTCATGACACGCTCTGCGGCCAATTGGCCGTGCTGACCATGCAATTGGTGGTGATGCCTTACACTTACATCACGTCTGCAGGAACGGCGGTCTGGCAGGTGGTGGCGCTCACGGAAGGCTTTTTATGGTCAGTGTGCCGATTGTTGCCTAACCCGTGTGACGTACATTTCACTGTGGCTGGATTTGATCGTATTCTGTATGGCGTTTACACGCATTGACATGCGCGACTTCGGTCGATGTTTGTGCTTACGCACTATCAAGGGGCCAAGTCCTCTTTTACTGGTTCGCCAGTTATTTTGCTGTGGACTACGGTCCAGTTCCCAACTTTGCGTACCCTTCGGGGGGAGCGCATTAAAATGGTTGGCGCTCACCGTGCGCGGCGTGTGTGGGGCCGTGTACCTCCTCCACATTTTTTTTTAAAATGTGGGAGAGCGAAGCCCTTGTAACTGGTATTTGATATAAATATTGTGAGCCTTTTCCAAGCGGGAAGGGATTAATTAATAAGGAATTCACTGTTGTGAACCAGATACAAGTGGAATAGGGACAATTTATTGTTCTTAACCTTTTTGAGCTCTGTCTTCGTGAACGGGGTTCTTTAGCTTATAAGACTCTACCAACAGTTTTCGATTGCTCTCGTGAATATTCATTCTTCCAAGATACACCTAAAAGTACTAAGTTACTATACAAACACAACGTAAAAAAGGGTCCTAACTAAGACGATCACGCCATAAATTTATTAAACGGCCTATATTTAAACCTTTAGAAAGATCAAGTTATACTGGTCACGTAAATTAGATGTATTTATATATCTTACAGATATAGATTCTAAAGAAATACAAGTATAAGTGGGATATAGTAGAAAAGAAAAAAGATGGGGGGGGGGTTCGTTACAATAAGTACATATATATGACATGTACAATTATATACATACAAATATACATATTTTTATTAGTATTTTTATTTTTTATTTAGTTTTGATTAGTTTATTTTTTAACAAAACATTCAATTAAAGCAGCCATTTGTTTGCCATAAATTTTGATTCAATTTGGCTGCAAATCCACACACACTTCTTGTAATTGCTTCAATCCACAAACATCTAGAATGTGAGAGATTAAAGCAGCTCTAATACTGTGACTTTTGGTCCAGCGTTGATGGGCACCTATAGAATTAGAAAAATGAGCAATACCACTGAGGCGTCCAGCCGCTTCGGCATTAATAGTCTACTCCAGTGTGTGATCTATTGGTATCCTCGTGAATGGATTGTCAATTATTTCTATTCCAAAACATCCGTTAATGAAATATTTTTGGTCCAGGATGTGTTTCATCAACTTTATTTGAATTGTCAAAATATTTAACACACCATCGAGCATAGCTCGGTTGATTTACTACGAAAAACAAATAGGTAATAAATATATATAATTTTATACGAAAAACATATTTGAACATGTCGAGTTCATGCGTATGCTTTTTGACAGGATAAATAGTTTATAAACTGGAGCCATTTTACCATGCTCACCTTCTCTTGTTTTTGCTACGAATTTTGAATTGAATTTTTTGATATGCAGATAATAGTCTAGATAATACATAATTGGGTAATTCTATTGTCGTAGATGAACGAAAAACTGTAAACTCTCGATAATGAAGGACATCGTCGAAAACTCTTTTCTTCAGAAAATTGAATTCGATATCGTCACGTCATAAAGTACATGTGTAAAGGTGTGATGCGCATTAATAAACGCAACGTTTACCGGCAGCCAGGTACATCGCACCGCACGCTGTTCGGAAGAGCATAGAGAAAAATATATGAAAAAACCAGCTTTTCTAAAATTCTCTCTCGAAAACATTGCTAGCTCTTAGACGATAATACCATGCAACGTCAGAAACTCTCGAGATACTCACTAAAAATATTAAAATGGAATACATCAAACAAAAGTTATTTTAACAAATATTTGATTCGACGTCAGTAGGCGAAGAATTTAATGATTTGGTTGTCACAAAAAAAAAGAAATGTTTCTCAACAACCATAGCAACATCTTGATCAGATTGAGTTAAATTATTGTTAATATTTAATTGAATATCCGAGTTGCGTGGTTTGACCTTGGCCGTTACACTATTAGTTTTCTCAGTCATTTTAATTTTATTGTATGCAGTTTTAACTTTGCTGCTTAAATGTAATGCCTTAGCTGCTTAAATGTAAAGCTGTGGAGCACACTTTTTTATTTATTTTTTTAGAATATGTTTTTACATACTCTCTAAATATAATACTACTATTATATTTTCTTTCATTTATATGATCTTTCATTATAAATCTCATATGACCTTTCGCGACTGTTAAAATAGAAAGTTTTAGAAGTAAGTATTCTACTAAATTCACTACTTATAATTTTAAATAACGCAGCATACAAATAATCAGCACTATTTTTAAATGAAAGTGATGGAAGTATTTTTATTATATTACTCCTAAACCTCTCCAAGCGAACTTCATTTATTGGAACTAACACAACTTTCTTATTTCTTTTTTTTTTTTGTGTATGTAAGGCAATAAGGCCAACTGTTCACAGTGATCCGAACTTAAATTTTAAACATTTGATTTATGTAAGGGCTTAACATCTGTAAAAATATTATCTATACAGGTCGCACTAGGCCCAGCAATACGTTTTGTTCTAAGAACAAATTAACAAGATTATAGGATTTAAATAATGAGCTAAACTTCATACTATTGGAAGAAGTTTCAAGGAGATTGATGTTAAAGTCTCTACATATTACAACAGACTTGTTCTGTTTACTAAGTTTGAGCAAACCTTCTTATACAAGCCATTTCTACGGTTCGCTCAACAAAGAGACTCACAATATCATTACGTTCTTTATATAATAATGATTTATCTGTTAATATTAAAGGAGCCACCACGTAAACATTTTTCTCTATTCTTAATTTCAGAAAGCACCAAGTGGTCAGGTCCTTCAACCTGACCACTTGGTGATTTCTGAAATTAAACATGAAATTATAATCGTTTAGTCAATATTCAGTAATACAAAATATATGTGTGTTATTACTATTAAAAAAAATTCAACTTCCAATTCTTTGCCCATCATGCTTTGTATATTTTGATGCATCAGGTGTGAACAATTTTTATTACTTATTTGTGGGCTCCATTCTAAATTAATTAAACTCTTATTATTGCTACAGATTTCCTCTATTGTGGCATTTACTAATTTAAATTAGTTGGAACTAATTTCAAATTAAATTTCAAGCGTGTTGTCAATAAGTAGTCCTACTAATATTATGAACATTAAAATTGGTTTGGATATTTGGGTGTTTGTATGTTTGTTTGTGGCTCATTCAGGAAAGTTACATATGCCTACCGAAAAAACCTTGCAAGGAATCACGAAGTCATCTACTATACAGTGCCGCCTGCTAAGCAAATAGCAACATGTCTTCAAAGACAAAACTCAATTCACTTACGTGACTTAAAAAAATTCAACATAGTATAAAACCCGGTGCTTAATTGCTAAAATCGCACATGAGTAGTGAATTTTGTTTGTAAGTTAGGTAGTCTCGTATTCCTGTGAACTCACATTGTCACAGTAGTTAACTTGTAAGTTATAAAATAAAGTAATATAGGAAAAAGTTTCGTCTCCTTCCACTTCAACCTTCCCTAAGCTGCCGCAAACGTAAGTGACGCATTCGGAAGGTTATTGCACGGACCTGTGGCAGAATAGTAAGGGGGTCCCAACCATTGAACCAGGACTGGAGGAGCGGAGTACCGGGATAGATTTCATGGAAGTGCACTAGAATAGTTCGTGTGTTAGTTCTTTGATTCCACTATTCCCTTCACCTAATTTCATTAATTCTAGTATACCATTCCAGAGCCATTAATAATTATAGTAATAGGTTAGGTAATTAAGTAGGTTTACGTTAACTATTTTCAAGATTTACCGCTCTAGGTTTCTAGAGATCGAGACCCTGAATTGCGACAGCCTCGCCGACAGATAATAGATAGCAATAGGTATATTTTCTCTGATCATCCACTTAGATTTTTTTCATTAGAATACGTACAGGAGGAATCAAACATAATTTATATACAGCATAACGAGTCCCCAAGGAATCACCAAATTTATAAATCTACTTATACACCAACTAAGTTACCGCCAACACCATTTTTACCACTACGATTACAAAATTCACAGGCTCCTGTGCCTAATTGGCCAGTTCCTGTTGGTCAGCGTCCAGTTGGACCTGCACCTCAACCTTTTAGATTCAATGAAAGTTTTCAAAATCAACAGCATGGCCCAACATATACTCAAAAAATGTCCGATTGTTCGTGCACCTCCATATAACTATGAACCTTGCAATAACGTCATTAGTTACCCCCACAGGATTATCCGCCCCAAAATCAGCCTCAGCTTATGAACGGAGTTTAAAGATTAACGCAAAAATTGTGTCACATACTAGAATGGTAACAGATCGTGACTGCAGTAAACACGAAATCCCACCGCCTAGTAACTACTTTAAGACTCGCGAAATGTATGTTAATGAAATGTATGTGAACAAAATAGATTAAAATGCCTACTATTGTTATTATACTCACCTACACTCAGATTACAATTATTGTAATGACTATTCCACCGACTCTACTTATTAATCAACATATAATTATGATATGGTCAATGAAAATTATTTGTATATTATCTGATATATTACAACCACAAGAGCAAAATGCTGAGTTGGATTTTCAGAATATGCCGACATCATCAAGACCCGGATACAATTAAATATCCAAACTAAAAGACAATTACCATACATACAGATCGCTAATTAATCGCTAAAACTTCTTATAGATACGGGAGTTAATCAGTCTTTTAAAAGCCCTGAAGCCGTTCAAAAGTACTAATTCAACTTTTCGTTGACCTTTGATCCATTTGAGGTAACAAACATACATGCAACTAGTAGAAGTTGAATGGAAGAACTAGTTGTTTACGGAATTCAACGATACATAAAATTTTTTGTATATTTTTTCAGACCCTACCTCTTTGGTCGTAAATTTAGGATTATTACAGACCACAAACCTTTGTAATGGGTGATGAATTTGAAGGAACTGAACTCACGACTCACGAGATGACGACTTAGACTTAGTGAGCACAAATTCAACATCGTCTACAAGAAGAGGCAGAATAACACCAACGCAGATGCTCTCTCCCAAGTAGAGATTCATATTGAGGAATGAGACACCATAACTAGATAAAAAGATAAAATATATCGAGCGAATCCCCATTTCCAATTTCGGAAATTCCAATAACAGACGAGCTCCTGAATAAGTTTCACAGACAAATTAATTTTTCCATCATCAAGGATATAAAAAAGGTTACTATAACTAAGCCCTTTGAAACCCACTCGCGCATCATTATTCAATTATCGGAGATAAATCTCAATACGGATTTTATTAATTCTCTAAAGGAGTATGTTAACCCAAGGGTAAAAAGAGTTTTATTAATAGATCCGCCCCTTGGAATGTAGAAAATTATTACCATCTTACAGGATCAGTTTAACAGCACATCAATAGATCTTGTTTAAACAAAGACCAGGTAGAAAATATTAAAGACTATTTTCGGCAACAGGAAATAATATGTCATTACTATGATAGGAAAACTAACCATCGAGGTATCAATGAATGCTACTTAACCTTATCCGATAACTATTACTGGCCAAGAATTATAGATCAGATAGCCAAATTTATAAGTGAATGCACCAAATGTGGTCAATCTAATATGACCAAAACCCAATCAAACTTCAATTCAACCCCGTACCACCTGCCACCAAGTCATTCGAAATTATTCATTCATTCACCGTGGAAGGAGAAAAGTACTTGACATTTATCGATGTTTTCATAAAGTACGGCCAGGCTTATCACTTGTAGGATGGCACAACAGTTAGGGTACTACAGGCTGACCCACGCTATTGTACTTATCAAGGCGTCTCAATAACCGTGGTTACAGACAATGGAACTGAATTCACCAATCAGTTATTTATGGAATTTGCTCGGCTTCATATAATAAACCATCATAAGATATTAGTCACTCGCCGAAAATACTAACGGGAACATTGAACGATTTCACTCAACAATTCTAGAACACTCTTAAAGTTACAGCGCAAGACAAATTGCGTGGTTAAAATTATATCATACGCAATTACAGCATATAACAGTTCCATACATAGCTTCACAAAATGCAGACCATTTGACTTACTGACTGGACATTAAGACTACGTAATTATTGTTCTACCGTCAATTTATCCATGTACAGTCCGTACCCAAATTAGATACCCGCTCTGACTTCGCCTGGGAGGAGCATTTTTCTTATCTTAGCAATATTTCTATTTTAATTAAATCACTAATTTTTTCGGATAAAATTTAGTCTAGATCCCTCCTGGTATTACTCTTTATTTGTTTGTGAAGCTTTATTACAATCGGCTTAGCCATTTCAAAGATTATTTCGGACAGACCTACAAACGAAAATTTTACAAATGGTCAATTGTTTTAATAGCATAAAATATTTTATACAAAAATATCAACAATAATTATGAAAAAAAAACTCTTAAAAACGCGGTGTAGCACACAAATTCGCGAAACCGGATTGAATTTATTTGTAGTTTGTGGCATTTTGTTATTCTAATGACAAGTTAGACTGAAGTCATAGAACGTACAAAAAACGCATATCGCAACGTATTTTTTGGAGGCTTTACCGGTGGATATAGATAACGATAGTTTCGGAGCGAGGGATGAATAGAGGCGACGCCTTTTTCAATCCCATTCTTTAACCGCACTGTTAGTACGTAAGATTTAGTAATAAATTAAATGAAAGTAAATGTCAATTATTAAAATATTTTAAGATACATCTGCAGCGTAACTACGTACAGACATAGTAATAATGTATACGTGTTGTATTGTATTACTGTCAGTATGTTTATCCTCGTACTAACTTAAGATTAAGTAACAAATATGCACTAAAATAAATGTATATTAATAACATTTCCTTAGGGAATTATAAAATGTGAATGTTTTTAATGTCCTGAGCCATTAAGTCCGCCATATTTTATTTTTGTGCGTAAAAGTTTAAAAACAAAAATATAAAAAATTTATTTGCAAAATTTTTAAATTTTTCGCATATACGCTAACAAGCTCGCTATCCCGAGCACTTACTGGAGCGTTAAGGCTCAAGACTTTTTATTGATATTTGACGGTATACTTAAAATAAATTGGTAGATATTCCAATATATTTTTGGACTTTCTTTTTTAACGTATAAAAAGGATAATGTGCAAGCACTGATGTGTTTCTGTCTGAAGGGTATATAGAGCCAATATAATTACAGGCCGTAAGGAATTCCACCTTAGTCCTCAGAGGTGAAAACGCATTTATAGACTTCTCCGTTTGAATTTTGTTCCAGGTGTCCTCAGACTGCGGTAGCTAAATACAATCAAGTGGGCTGTAAGCTGTAATCCATGAGAATGAATAAATCTTGTAATTAATCTCACTAAGCTTAACTGTTCCATACGTAGGTCACTCAATAAATTTTGAGATACTCGAAATTTAAAAATTGAACGCACCCGTGTTATATGTTTCTAAAAAGCAAATTTATTTAAAAATAGAACTCCATAAGCCAATTGCTCAATATTAAAAAAAAAAAACAAAGTTCTATTAATTTTCCTGTAACGCTTCCCGCGCTTTTCATTTAAAACGATGGATCTTAACAGTGAACATTTGCGCACTATGATATATTATGATTTTAAATTTGGTTTAACCGAACAATTAAGTTTACAACTGTTACAATCAACATAAGGGGACTCCGCTCCAACAAGCACAACAATTTTTAGGTGGTTTGCTGAATTCAAAAGGGGTAAAATTAATCTTAAAGTTGACCAAAGAACCAGGGTCCCGCAAACAGCAGTAATGGCGGAAAATGTATGGACTACTGAAATGTTGGGGCGAGAAGACCCACGAATCACATATATGGACATCTAAAAGATTGTAGGCATTAGTTTGGGGAGCATTCGTAGCATCCTCCATCAACATCATGGAGTGAGGAAGCTTTGTTGTCGATAGATCCCTCGTTTGCTCTCCGAAAGCGAAAAACAGACTCGTGTGGATTGATGAAATACGTCTACGTTTTGAAAACGGGGCATCTAGGCGTGTTTCAGAAATCATTACTTGTGACAAAACATGGATCTATCAATATGAACCGGAAAATAAAAAGCAATCATCGGTATGGGTCTACTCAGAAGGACAGTTACCGATGAAACTGCAAAGACCTTGCAACGGAGGCAAAAAAATGGTGGCTAGTTTTTTTCGCGGAGCGGACATTTGTTAACGTCAATGCTGGAAAATTGTAGGTCAGTCAACTCTGAATGGTATACTACAGTTGCATTACCCAAAGCTTTTCAAGCTGTGCGGGAGAGAAGACCAAAGACCGGGCTTCGGGGAATCAAGCTGCATCACGATAACGCCTCTTAACATACCTCTCTTAGAACAAAAGCATTTATTGAGGAATCTGGTGTTGAAACTCTAAGTACCTACCCTACAGCCTTGACTTAGCTTCTTGTGATTTATTTTTGTTCCCAAAAGTCAAAGAAACAATAAAAGGCAAGTTTTTTCAAGCGCCGAAGAAGCCGTGGCGGCCTATAAAGAAGCGATTTCCGACCTGTCAGATCAGAACTGGCAAAAATGTTTTCAGAGTTGGTTTAGGCGAATGGAACTTTGTATAGAGCATGAGCAGTGACCACACATTTGTAGACTTCTTCGTTTAAATTTAGTTGCAGGTTTCCTCAGCCTGCAGTAGCTACTTAAATCAGGTGGGCTTTATGTTTGTTGGTCACTTCAGTTTCAAAAGCTCACAATGGGTACGCATTTCTAGACTGAAGTTCGAGAAGTGACCATTGCAGCTGAGGCCGATAGACCAATCCTTCGCGACTTTGCTAAGGCCTTGGTGAGGTTGCAGGCGTAAAAGAATGACGGTATTACAATGTGCCGCTCTTCTTCTCCACAGTACAGGCATGGCCGGCGTCAGCAGGTGAGCTTTAGACCAGATCCACCGCTGGGGCTAGGCAAGACTATTTTTCTTGTGTTCTCGTTTTTCCTGGCCCCGTGGACTCTAGTGAGTTCCTGTTGCAAATCAACGTAGTCTGTCTATGCCGTCTGGTGACAATAAAATTGTATTTTTTCAAAGAAAAAGGCATTAACATTTTTAAAGCACACCTGTAGTAATAACTTCTTAGTTATGAAAACATGTACAATCTCGAAACATAAATTAACAAGTAATTATTATTCTTATATTATCATTAAATTGCTATATAAAATTAAATACTATCTCTTTAAATATTCGATATACTTCGATAAAAAATTTGCCTAAATACATTTTACAACAACACTTGACATTAACGAGTACGAGGCGAGAGTTAAAACGCAATTACGTTAACAAGGATAAATATGTACGTCGTTCAGGAAAGGCACTCGTATTTAAATTTTATTACTTTCTTCAAGATTTACATGATTTTTTTCAAATTAGCATATGTTGGCTGTATATTATTTGGTACGCTGGTATTTTATGGGAGCGTGGTCCTTCCCCGGTCGGGCCGACCCTGTCGTGCTGCAGTGAATGCAATACACTCCAGCGCGGCTCTATTACGGTTGACATTTTAGCTAATATTTAAGGTAATAATATTGTTGTTTCAATTTTCTAATCACGATCTGTCGGAATAAACTTTAATTTAATTTGCACGCAATTACCATGCTGCGCAATTACTGCGACTTCATCAAAGGATAATTACCCTAACTAGGTGCCGGAGGCGTTTATTGCATATCATAGCTTCCGTTCAAAGAAACCAAATAATTCTTCATATATTATTGAGTTTTAGTGTGACATCGATTTCTAAGACATTTCATTATGTCATCACTCCATTTACTAGTTGGTCGCCTTACACTTTGTTTGCCTTTACAAGTCTGACACTCGGAAACATTCTCCCAAAGATTGTTGATCCTTCGAGCCTTAAGACTAGTCTATTACTTCTTCAGCTTACTGTTTTATTGTTTAGTCTAAATTAGCCTTATATTTTTTATATCCACGATACCGACTTTAAGACACAGAGATACACCTCTGAAACCAAAGTCATCACCATAGTTCGCTATGCTACTTATGGCTTCTCATATCATTCCAACAGAAAATTTAAAATACCTTTATCAAATTGCTTTATAAATTAGGGTCCAACCCAACTAAATAAAAATGGCGTTTGAATTGAACAGAGAGTCAAGACCGTGTAGTAGTGGTATGAAAATATCCACTTTCCCATTTTTTCCCCCGGTTGTTGTAAGAGGCGACAGAGGGAAACAAACCAGGAGATGAGCATCAGCAACTATAGAAAATTTCCTTCCTATAAGGCAATCTATGGAGAAATCGTATGTTTATCAATGGACTTTTAAAGACTCTAACGGTAGCTTGAACAAAAAACTTATTTAGAATTATAATATTTTATATATCTTAGTCTAAACGTTGATGTATCGATATGTAAAGAGAAATCTTTTTTTACATTTTACCTAAAAAGTAAAAAAAAAATTCAAACGTGATTTTTAAGGTTTTGCTATAACATAATATGCGATAGTTTTCTGACCTTGGTTTTTCATTGTCAGTAAGTAATAATAATTATATATGAAAAAATGTGGGAGGTAGAAGGAAAAGGGGAGATCTCCCGCTGGGCAAGGTGTTCTGCTCGGGGAGCGGCCAACGCTCCAAGTGGTAGGTCAGAGCTATTCTATATATACTGCTTTAACTTCGGAATTTTATTAGCGCGATTTAGGCTTCGATGTGTTTCGCTGGTGGCGTGACGACAGCGCCGCTACAAAAATAAAAGTGATTATGATTATAATTCGTATATAATTTTGTAAATAAAATTAATCTAATTAGCTGCTAATAGTCCGTTAATTAGATTTTATTACGTCCTTAACTGTAATTAATGAAAATTTATTACCAGCATATTTATTAATCAATTGCTTTGTTCAATATATATATTACATTCACTTGATCGAATACAAAGGTGGACTTAATTCTCTACCATGCTATCAGTCAACCCATGGAGTAGTGAGGTGCTATAGATTTTAATATTATTAATTTTGATTAAATATTTTTTATTTACCGAACAGATTATATTTGTAGCATCCAAGTAATTTAATTTAAAATTTAATTAGTGCATTATTTTAAGTTTTAGGATTTGTAAAGCTTTTTTGTTTTCAAAAGTAATTAGTCTGATAGTTGGACTTCTGAAGTATTTAGGGAAGAAAATAAATATCTGGCTACTGTAACCAAATGTTGAAGTACTGATTTTTATTAAACACTACTTGTATATTGACACAAATAAAAAAAACATGCGTGAGTGTCGTGGAACACTCAGTTGGAACGAAGTTCCTTTCGTGGTATATTATTATTGATAAACGTATTTATTGATTAACAAATACAAATAAATGAATTACTAGCGTCTAATAAAATGAAGCGTCATTTAAAATAAGACTTCATTCATGGTAAGATAAGAAAAAGTGCGAGGGAGATGGATATTATTCCATCTTCCTCGCATTTTCCCATATTTCCCATCTATAACATCCCGTGGGTCTCGTAAGAGGCGACTAGCCTTGGGGTTATTTTAAATAAACGTGACCGTCGTTCCCGTTATCAAAAATCATCGTGACTTTGTCACGAAGATAAAGTTGGATAACTACATCTGTACTTGGAACATTAGAACGACTTATAACGTGACTTTATATATGCATTTTAAATTTAGTATTAGGTTTTATTTCAGTAGTCGATTTTTATCACCTTCCTTGCCTAAGCTACGTGGCTGTGTTATAAGTACCTTTCTAATAATTATTTCTGAAATATAAGAATTTCACTTAACCTAGGCGATCAGTCAGTGTACCATAACAAGGTAGATATAAGTTAAGGTAGATGAATAAAAGTTATGAGTCTTAATAAATAGTTTTTTCTTTTTTACACTTTCATCATCATCATTACAGCCTTTCATAAGTCCACTGCTGAACATAGGCCTCCCCCAAGGAATGCCACAAAACACGGTCCTTTGCCACCTGCATCCATCGACATCCTGCATGTCTTACCAGGTCGTCACTCGATCTAGTGGGGGGTCGCCCTACACTTCGCCTACCGGTACGAGGCTGCCACTGGAGAACTTTTCTTCCCCATCGGTTGTCGGTTCTTCGAGGTATATAGCCAGCCCACTGCCACTTCAGCTTACTAATCCGTTGGGCTATGTCGGTTACTCTGGTTCTACTGCGGATATCCTCATTTCTAAGTTTATCACGCAGAGAAACTCCGAGCATAGCCCTCTCCATAGCTCGCTGACCGACCTTGAGCTTCCTCATACGGCCAGCAGTGAAGGAACACGTCTCAGATCCGTAAGTCATCACTGGCAACACGCACTGGTTGTACAATTTCGTTTTCAGGTTTTGAGGTATACCTGACGAGAAGATGTGTCGTAGTTTCCCGAACGCTGCCCAGCCGAGTTGAATCCGTCGATTAACTTCTCGGTCGAAATCGGGCTTACCTAGTCAGATAAATCCAACTTCGACCGAGATTCTATATTAATCCCAGGTAAACATACTCGTCAACAACTTCGAGCTTAGTGCTCCCAACAACTACCGGCATAGGTGTGACATGGACGTTAAACATGATTTTTGTTTTGTCCATGTTCATCTTAAGACCTATCCGTTGGGAGACACTATTGAGGTCATTGAGCATAGTGCTTAAGTCCTCCAGCGATTCTACCATGAGGACTATATCGTCGGCAAAGCGAAGGGGAGTAATGTTTTCGCCATTGATGTTAATACCACATCCTTTCCAGTCCAGCAGCTTGAAAACATCTTCCAATGCAAAGGTGAAGAGTTTCGGGGATATAACGTCATACTGTCTTACATCTCTGCAGTTGGATAGGTTCCGTACTCTGATTCTGTACTCGGATAGCCATCTTAGCTATAATGTGCAAACATTTCAGCACTTCGATATACCGACAGTAAACTTGGCACCGCTGAAGGGACTGCAGCACCTCGCAAATTTCGACGGAATCAAAGGCTTTCTCATAGTCCACATACGACAGACATAGTGGCAAATTGTACTCCTCTGTCTCCCGTACAATCTGCCGCAGGGTATCTATAGTACTAAAGCCTTTTCGGAAACCAACTTGTTTGGGAGGCTGGAAGTCGTCAAGTCTGCGTGCGAGACCATTTATAATGACTGTCAAAAACAGCATGTAGACGCGGCTCAGAAGGGAAATCGGTCTGTAGTTCTTCAAGAGAGCGTTGTCACCTTTCTTGAAGAACAAGACCACCGCACTTCCGCTCCACGCCTCCGGAGTAGTGCCACCATGGAGAACGGAATTAAAGAGCTTCTGAAGGACTTCAAGTACCGGTTTTCCACCCGCTTTCAAAAGCTCCGCTGAAATTCCATCCTTGCCCGGGGATTTGCCGTCTTTAAGGTGCTGGAGAGCCATTCTAATCTCGCTCAGACTGATGTCCGGGATATCTTCGGAATAGTGTCGGATAAGACTCGCTCTTGGATCGTTACTCACACTTGCGTGTGGTTTCAAAGATGACGTGTACAGCTGCCCATAGAATCTCTCAATCTCACTTAAAATCTCAGGTGTTCCGGAAACGATGCTGCTACACTCGGTCTTCAGCTTTGACAGTCGGCTCTTTCTGGCAGATTGATCTCTGGATAAGACTTTGGAGCCTTGGTTCAGCTCGATCGCTTCTTCAATACAAGCTGTATTGAAGTTGCGTAAGTCCCGCCTCATGCATTTGGAGATCTGTCTGTTCAGTTACCTGTATGCTGTCAAATCTGTTGAAGAATGTAGCTTCATCTCCCGTCTAACAGCCATGAGATTAAGAGTGTGATCGGAGTATTTTTGTGTTCTTCTGCGGCGAGTCCTTCAAAACTTAGCTCCGACCGCATGGACAGTTTCCACGAGCTTGTCGTTCAAATCATCCACTTCATTGCAGTCTTCTAGGCACTGAAAACGGTTTTGTAACTCGAGCTGAAAACTTTCGGGACTCTAGAACAGAGCACGAAGGGGACGGAACGTTGACTTCATTAGACGAGACCGGAGAGGTTTTGTGTTCTTCTGCGGCGGGTCTTGCAGAACTTAGCTCCTACCTCTCCAACATAACATTTAGGTTCAGTGTGCCACTAACCACTCGGTGATCGCTACCAGTTTTCACCCTCGCGATCACGGAGACATCACTGAACAGTTTTCGTCTGGTCTTCATAATGAAGCCAATCTCATTTTTTGTCGAACGGCTCGACTAGGTCCACTAGTGTCGAGACAGCTAGATAAGTTTATTTTAGTTATTTCCATAGCATAATGTCTTTTGGGATTTTGCTATGGGGAAATGCGGCTGATTCAGAAACTATTTTTGTTTTACAGAAGAGGGCCATTAGAGCTATTTACAACCTAATGCCGAGAGAGTCTCTTAGAGGTAAATTTAAAGAAATAAATATATTAACTTTGGCCTCTCAGTATATTTACGAAAATTTAATGTATGTTCATAAAAGCAAAGGCAGTTTTAGTAAAAAAAGTGATATACATTCTATAAACACTAGAAACAAACACAAGCTATTGATACCAGTTTCTCGACTCTATAGAGTCAGTAATTTATTCTTGGGGCAATGTATACGCTATTACAACAAGGTGACGGTAAGTGTACAGGCTCTCTCTATTACCAAGTTTAAATGTTTTGTTAAGTTGAAACTGTATAAAAAGGGTTATCATAGTATAAATGAATACATAGTTGATAATAACCCCTGGGAATGAAGTGATCGCTGTTTCAAGCTGTTTCTGGAAGAAAAAGTTCATCATAAAGAGTCCCTCTTTCTCCATGAAGTCGGCCAGCTTTCAGGCACTGAAAACGGTTTTGTAACTCGAGCTGAAAGGTTTCGGGACTTTGAAACAGAGCACGAGGGGGACGGAGCGTTGACTTCATTAGACGAGACCTCTCCAACTTAACGTTTAGGTTCAGTGTGCCTCTAACCATTCGGTGATCGCTACCAGTTTTCACCCTCGCGATCACGGAGACATCACTGAACAGTTGTCGTCTGGTCGTCATAATGAAGTCAATCTCATTTTTTGTGGAACCGTCGGGGCTCGACCAGGTCCACTTCCTGTGGGGCCGCTTCTGGAAGAAAGAGTTCATCATAAAGAGTCCCTCTTTCTCCATGAAGTCCCCTTGGGTTCCGTTGCCCTATTCCAAATTTCCCTACTTTCAGCTCACCGTTCTCTCTTGTGCCTAGTTTTGCATTGAAGTCTCCCATTAACACCGTATATTGGGTTTTGGAGGAATGCATGGCTCTAGAGATATCCTCATACATTTCCTCCACCTCCTCATCGGGGTGTGCCGAGGTTGGTGCGTAAACCTGTATGACCTTCAGCGAATACCGTTTGGTGATTCTGAGTATAAGGTACGCAACCCTCGTCGACACACTCCCGATTTTTACAACGTTGTTAACGAGAGACTTGTGGACGATAAATCCGACACCTCCTTGGGACAGATGGTCGCCCTCCCGGTGATAGAGCAAGTTGCCGGATTCGAGGATTACCGTGTCCTCCCCCTCTCTTCGGACCTCGGATAATCCTATAATATGCCAGCGTAACTTCATCCAGCTTCATGATCTTCTCGTCAGTTGTCAGGGTGCTTGCGTTGTATATTGCCAAGTCGAGTCATCTTAGGTGGCAACCTAACCTCCACCGGAGATTCTTAGCACCCCCTGCCCCGCCGTTACCATGGTCGCGATCGTAGCCAAGAATAGCGGGCCGCCGGGGACTAGAGACCGTCTCTTTGTTACATTCATAGGGGAGTATTTGCCATAGTTGCCACGCTTGGCGAGCGGGTTAGCAACCGCAGTTTTTTATTGTAATTTTGCTGTTATCAGGAAGATGCTGCTGCCCATCTCCTGCCTTTTTCCCTTAGTCGCCCTTTACGACACCTACGGGAAGATATTCGGTAGTGGATATTCTTAACCGCCACTACACGGCACACACTTTATATATCATAAAATGCTACGTACTTCAAAAAACGACTGATATACCTAAAATTCTTCTGCAGTCAGTTGGTAACTCTAGGACGATAAACACATACTGACCAATATTATGAACAGCAAACAACATAATGGTTTCGATTCAACTTTTTAATTAAAAGTTGACCTTATAATTCGCGTCGTGCGGCTGGTCGAATTCAAACAGCAGGGTCGCTATGTAGGGAGCATGTTAATGGAAATAAGTGAAACTCCAAACAATCGTTACATGACTGCGTTTATGATTACATTGAAAATATACTAGAATTAAAATTATCTATTAAATAGACCGTATATCGTGTGTAATTAAAAATTAATTTTAAGTTTACATCAATTAAACAGAGCGTTGAGGAGTTACAATCTCATTCACAACTCTATATCCAGTGAAACTGAAAAATAATCTTCTCAGCTAGATATTTTTTCAAACTCCTTAACACAATTTAAAAATTTAGCAGCTCAAGTAATAGCAGAATAATTTGATTATTAATTTGATTAATTTGATTATTATGTACGATAGGTAATTTTAATTTAAAATATTTGGGAGCGTTTGTTCTATTTTTATTTTCAATTTTAAATTTTGAATTATAATATGAATTTTTATTTTAATGACATTTTGACTTGTTTAAATTTTAATTGATGTTTTTATTTTTATTAGGTTTTGAATGATATATTGTTTTTTAATTTGTTTTATTATTGTTGTTGTTAATATTGCTAATAAGTTAATTAATTGTATAGTAACTTCCTTATAAAAATGCATTCATTTTAACATAAATAAATTAAATTTCTTCACAGAATAAGTTAATGTACGTGACTTTCAGAGAATGCTGTTTGCGCCTATAATTGAAGTAGCACTTTATATGTTTTTTTTTTTTGTATTTCTGATATTTTTGTATGTAACAGTGTGTACTTTGTTGGTGCAATAAATAAATAAATAAAATAAAATCAAAGAAGGTTCTCAATTCTAGTGTACGTTTTTATTTTATTTTAATTTTTTGTAAGTGAGTTATGCAGTATTTTCTTTCTTCCGGGCGGTCTCATACAAATTTGGGAAATAATTCGTGGTGAACCAGGGGATAAAATTTTTAATATATCTTTTAAGACATAATAAGCTTTTTCTTCTGTGAAACTATATAAGTATTAAATGGAAACATGTCCTTTAGTTAGAATTGGTTTATAGACCTCAAGTACATATTTTATGAAACAGGGGCTTTGAATGAATAAACGATTCGCATCTTTATTTATAAACCTGGCGTCTCTGGCTCTGGCAGCTTTGAAAACGTAATCATCAAATCCATCCAAAAACGCTGAATCAACGTGCTAAGACAATGGGCAAATAGACTAATCTTTCAAGTAATGCACCTTTGAAGCGCCAGTTGAAGCATTTTTGAGAAGCTTATGTCCAACAGTGTACTTAAAGGCTGATGTTGTGATATGCAGAAAGTCATGTAATATGAGTATAGACGCAGAATGCAGAATTTAAGGGCTATTAAAACATTTCAGGCAATATTCTAGTTGGTTATTAAATAGAAATATAGCAATTAGTGACAAAAAGTTAAATGCAAGTCACAATTCATTATATAAAACAATGCCTCAATTTTTTTTAATATTATAGGTACAATGACATTTTGAGTTTGAGTTTCAAAAACTGCAAATATGGGTAGTTACATCATCAGGTGTCGGTTTTTACCGCGTATCAAAGTTTTCGCGCGCGCGTCAGTTGGGATGGTTGTTTTCATCATTCGTATGTTCGTTGCGTTTCAAGCTATGGATAACCAGAGTTGCCATAAATTGATAAAACTATGCCATCAAAAACATAACTTGTAAAAAAAAACCAAGTCTCGCAACTCAGTTGTTCTACCGTAAAAAGTTGTGAGATCTATGTAATACCAAGTCGGTTAATTTATTCAGTCCCTACTTACGGGTCCTTCTGTCTTAAGTTATTACGTAATTAGCTAACCTAACAACATCTTATACTGACTATATCAATATTAAAAATCTTTTATGTTTTAAATAAATTGACTTGGCAATCGCACTAAAGAATCTAATTTATTGTAATATGTATTACTTGAGAGATACATTGTGTTTTCATGCGATGGCCAAGTCAATCTATTTAAAACAGAAAAGATTTTTAATATTGATATGGTCACTATAAGATGTTGTTAGGTTAGCTAATTACGTAATAACTTAAGACAGAAGGACCCGTAAGTAGGGACTGAATAAATTAACCGACTTGGTATTACATAGATCTCACAACTTTTTACGGTAGAACAACTGAGTTGCGAGACTTGGTTTTTTTTTACAAGTTAGGTTTTTGATGGCATCTCATTTCTTTTTGTAGATAGTTATATCTAGGTTCCTATCTACACCTATTATTCCATTATATTATACATATATAGGTACACTGATTCATTCACTGCAAATGTAACTTTGTAATTCTATATATTTATATGGGATTACAAAGTTATTTATGCAATTGGTGTATCTATCTCAAAAACTAGACCGAAATTACAAAATATTTTGATTTTTCCTTAATTTATATACTAAACAATATTTTAATTCCAAATTTGAAGCTTCTATGTCTGCTAGAAGTGCTTTAGAGTTTTAATGATCGGTCAGTCAGTGAGTGACAAAATTAAGAAACTTTGACTAGTTATAACTCTTGCTTCAAATTTAATGGAATTTGAAATATACCGAGTTTATACAATGCCTACTTGGTTACTGAAAATTCAGGCTTCTAGTTTTATCGACAACGAAGTTATAGGGTTTCGAAAATGACCTGAACTGCTTCGAGAAAAGGATGGTACGGCCGTGCCGCTTTTTTGCTCGACTTGGCGGGGGCACTACCGTGCCCCCAGATATGGTTCAATATAACTGTTATGGAATAGCCAAAGTCCTTTTATCATTATAAAGCACTCAGAGAAGATGCATGAAACTATGAAAGCGGCAGCTGTTCGTACACGGCCGACATCCATATTGAACGGTCAAACACTGCAACGGCTGCTGCGCGCGTCATGCGCGCTTAGTTGATACACTTCGGACATTTAGAACGCGTTCCGCGGAACGCACCGATCAGCTCGGTTATTCATGGTACACGCTCCAGGAGCGCGTAATCGATACGCGGCTAAAGTCCATAGTTGGCTCGGCTACTAAGAATAAAACCTCTGTAATGACTACTTGTGGAGTATATTGACATAGATAAATGACAAATATTTTCTTAATCAATGAACCTACTAAATGTATATACATGGTATTTTTGGAACGCTCCCGAAAACTAAGACAGGCGACAACACCAAGTACACCTTTGATCATGGGTCACAAATAAATTCGATCCTGATGAAAAAAAAATCATCTTTTTACAACGTTTTATTAGCTTTATTCACGCGCCATCATGTTAGTACAGCTAAATGAAACGATAATTTCATAAAATATATCATGAAAATACTGAAACATAAAACCAGCAGTGGAATGACTGAATTTATATCACCTGACTGAAAGGTCAATGTACGCGCGAACGCAAATTCGCGCGGCCCGCAACTAGCGGGCCATACCACAATATCTAATAATTTACAACACTTGTCTAAATACCTAACTTATCTACTTAACCTACTATTTTGCCACTGTGCTTGTCTCCACTTAGCCACTTTAATCCGAATTTACAGGTTAAATAACCCAAATAACTGGTTCGATTCCCCGCTACTGAAAAAATACTTAAATGAAATGTAACCAAGGTTGGAGTCATGAGTTTTTATTCATCGTGTAGGTATGTTTATTATTCTCATGTATTCAGTTATGTACCTATTCAGATTAGTCTAGTACTAAGTTATTTAAAAAAAATAGGTATGAAACAGCTTACCGCTCTAAATCCTCCGTGGTCTTATGAGATGCGGCTCAAATTGTGCTCCATTCATTTCAAGGTAGATTTGGGTGCAGGCGGGGCATCATCGTGTGGTCTTCGACACAGTCCGTACGTAGTTTCTCGAAAGCATCCACGATCCTTTGGCGCATTTCTTCAGCACTATGACATTCACGATTAAAAACCCTTTCTTTCACATACCCCACAAAAAGAACTCTAACGGAGTCAGATCTGGTGAGCGAGGTGGCCAAGCGTGTGGTCCTAGTCTGCCGATCCAGCGATCATCAAATAGCTCATTGAGGCGCTCACGGACGAACCTCACGAAATGTAGAGGGGCACCATCATGTTGGAACCATGTGCGGCGATATTCAGCCAACGATAGGTCGTTTAAAATGTCAACCAACTGTTCATTTATAAAGTTTAGTTTTCGCTGTCCGTTCAGTCGCTCTGGCAGAAACACTGGTCCCAGTATGCGATCCTTAAATAAACCTGCCCATACGTTAACCGACCATCGGGTTTGGTGCCCGGTTTGTCGAACAGCGTGCGGGTTAACCTCTGAATACACGTGTGTATTTCTTCGGTTCCACAGGCCGTTTCTGGTAAATGTCGACTCATCCGTCCAGATAATGTGCTCAATGGAACCAGGCACACGTTGTTGCTGGTATAATAACCAACGGCAGAAAACTCGTCGGCCGTCGTGATCGCCGGGAACTAAAGCTTGCACTTTGTGCAATTTGTATGGGCGCATTCGGTTACGCTTCAACACTTTGTGCACTGCACAGTATGACACACTTGTTCCATCCCGACGTCTTAACAATTTATTTAGCGATACTTCGTGTACCTAGGTTCGGATACCTAACATGTTGCCGTATTCATAATCACTATAAACGTACGCGTTAAGCATTATTAAAACAAAAAACGTAACAACAAGAATAATACCAACAGGTAATCACAAGTATTAACAATTTAATAAAGAAAACGATTGAGCTGTCGCTCGCGCACGCGTGTACAAAATCAACACGGAACTGTTTTAAAACTACAATTAATAACGAACCCCTCCAAAACTGAAACCTACTGTGTCACAGCGTGAGGCGACACGAGCCGGCCGGGCTACATTCTGCCGTCATAATAAAGAAGGACGCAACTAACAAAAACGTAAAATGGAGATAAAAAATAAATTTATGAATTTTTCTTTCAGACCCCGTGTCTAAAGTATATTAAAAGGTATCTATATGAAAATTGAAATATGTACGTAGAGACATGAAGATTTTAAGGACGAACTTATTTTTTTGATAATTTGTTTATTTATTTAAATAAAACGAATTTTCCTTTTCATCTTAGATTAAAAAATACACCTGGCAACACAAAAACATCGAAGGAAAGACGCATATAACTATTTGCGTCTTCCCAACCTAATAAATAAAAAAAACTGCCATTCATTTAACATTTTTACATATTTTGGAAAGGTCATTTGAAGTTGAAAGGACGCTAATAGTAATTTACTACTTTTTCTTAGTAAATATTAGAAAAGCATTGGTAGTCAGACACAAAAAATAACAACCCGCAACTCTTGAGTAATGATTTTAAAGGGGATATCATACAAGACTTACTACGATAATAATTAAAAATTAAAAATGTTGTACAACCGACTTTAATATAAATAATTATAGGATGACTCAAAAACTATTGGTCTGACCTCGATCAAATTTATATGGGACCACATGTGAAACACCAGCTCTTAGTAATAAGATATAAGCTCTTAATAATAAGATATAGAATAAAAAGACAAGAATAATTGAAATTTAAGTAATCGATGCAAATATTGTTAAAGATGACGTAGCCACTGGTTAAATAAGTATTTTCTTTTATGTTGAATTTGTATAAGTCTTTTCTAATAAAAAGATGTCATCTGTGATCAACAGTTACGTCTAAAATTCTTACGATAATTTCGAAAATATTGATATTTGTGAATATTAAAAAAATTTAGTAGATGCGCCTTCTTATCATGAGTCATGGTATATTTAACTCATTTATTCAAAAATTGTTAGATGCGCCCTTTTTTCTTACGACCGTAGCATTGTTTCGCGCCGAGCTAGATACAGGTCGACAGCGGAGAGAGTGTGGGTACAGTCGCGTTCTAAAGTACTACATGGTATTGGGCTATTGTTTTATAATATTATAGTAATTAATTGTTTAATTAGAACTTTGGAAGAGGTGGGAATTAAAAATGGATAATGTTTACTTGAGCATTATTTGTTATTTCTATCGTAAAATATAAAGTAGTTTGTAACAAAAAAAACTTAAGCTAAGGGTAACACGCCGTCCATTATGACGTCTTGGGTCACATGAAAGTCAGATGTTGATGGTGTGTTGGTGTTACTGGATGCTACTTCATCATCACTTTCATCTTCGCTTGAGCTTCCGTCATCAGGTCGATCACATGGTAATTTTTTCGATATTCTCCCTCAACACTTTACTGCACAATTTTCCCCATTCACCTTCTCCTATCATATTTACCTTTTCGTTCACTAGTTTAGTCATAAAACAATAGATATAAATAATTTTTGTTTCCTTCCTTTTTAAAACATCGTCGCGAGTCGCAAAGTAAGCTGTGTATGCGATTGTATTTTTGGAGCGAAGAAAGCGCGGGAACCAATAGCATGCAGGCACAGTAATACTGGCGGATTGTTCCCCCGTCGCGCCCCTTCGTACCTATATGTGATAAATCGCTCAGTGCCCAAGTTCAAGGCCAGCGTTCTTTTTTCACCGTTCGCGCGTACATTAACCTCCATTAGTCAGGTGATATCAATTCAGTTTCCACTGCTGGTTTTATGTTTCAGTATTTTCATGATTTTTTTTATGAAATTATCGATTCATTTAGCTGTACTAACATGATGGCGCGTGAATAAAGCTAATAAAACGTTGTAAAAATATGATTTTTTTTTCATCAGGATCAAATTTATTTGTGACCCATGATCAAAGGTATACTTGGTGCTGTCGCCTGTCTTAGTTTTCGGGAGCGTTCCAAAAATACCCTGTATATATATATATATATGCTGTTGGCAGTTTATTTCAGTTAAGAACAAGGCTGGTGCAGTTCACAAGGTCAAGGGGACGCGGAATTAGATACTAACTACATTAATGGCGTAACTAACGACAACCACTTAAGTTGCTACTCGTATTAATACAATTTGTTTTATGAATTCACGTCACATTTGCCTTAATTAGAGTCGATTGCCTTTTGACCAGCCTTGAAATAATGTAATTGTACTCAACATCCATTATACAGAGACAGCATTACCATACCAAATGTTTATCATATTGTCACGCTACTTACGTTAGCTGCAGCCGCAGGACTTAAAAAAAAACCAATTCTTAAAATATAAATTTAATAAAAGAAAGATTACATTAATTCTATAACTAAATTAAAATGATTAGCTTGGTCGAAGTGTGATCGAAGAATGACGAAATCCGATGCTCACTTCCACGGGCGTCGGGTTGTCGTCGCCTGCTGACTCGGCGTCTGGTGACACGCGGTTCCGTCGTGTTCGTCTTTAAGTAGGTTTTACATACTTGGCGATTTTCGTGTAATAGAACTACGTAATTCCTCCTCCCACAGTTCAGCGACTATTTTCCGACTTTGAGGGAAAATGTGGCTGGATATGCTTTTGCGTTTTAGGATCTTCATAGGAATGCTTTCCAGGTGTTGGCGGCTGGCTGCTCTGCTGTTGCGGCTTACTGCGTCTCCACAGATTGAAACGTCGACAGATTATTACAATGGGTGTTGTGATAAGCGAGCCAATTATAATTACATAAATGGAAATAGTTGTGTGGTACAGAGTATTATTAGCTATGGTGTCTTGTACCATTATCGGCTCTCTCATGATTTGATTGTAGGCTTCATGTAGTTTTCTCAGGTCGATGGATTGCAACGAGATTCTGTGTTGAGATGTGGTTTCCTCTTTGAAGTTACGTGGGACATCGGTAATTATTAGTGGCTGTCCGGATACTTGGTTGTTCTCGTTGACTATTGTAAATTCTGACGTCATCAATGTGCAATTTAAGGGTATGGTTACCAAATAGCTTCCTTGAAGCTGCTTGTATTTTTCTCTTCCGCATGATAGATGGATTCTTCTAGTGCGAGGGAATGTGACAACATAGTTCCTGGCGTCCAGTTGCTCCATGGCTTCCTTTTCCAGTATTATAGTGGTCAGATTGCAGTCATCTCCTAGGGCGTGGTTTGTGACGAGCTCTCGTGTGCAGTCGTGATGATTCTTGACGCTGTTTATGGTATCGTCTTCGCAGAGGTACTGCTGGACTACCTTCGGGTATTCAGCCTCCATATACGCATACGCTTCCCTATTGGTTGCTAGGAAAGGAAGGGGTGGATTAAGGATCTTGTTATACCTATTCGGGGCTATCGAAAGTTTATACAGATCGAATATGTTCGCACTAACTATGGGAACTTTAAAAACTATAACTATCTGCTTTTCGACGTAATATGAGCCTGGTTTTATGATACTATAATAGTCGCTATAATAGTCAATAAATCTAAATTTAATATTCTATCATCCCCGTATATCATTCTTACCCTTTCTATCATTAACCTTAAAGTATCGATATCTATCATTGAATGATGCGTGCTTAAGGCACACACAAGAGCTAGCATGTTTTCTATTCTAACTAATTCTCCTAACAAATCATCGACGTTTTCTGTTATGATATTAAAAAATGAAAATCATGTTTTATTAAACTATCTTCTTTATAAGCAGTGCTATTCAACAAAAGTTTTAACGTAGCATTGATTGATTGCTGATTTCTAACTAACTAGTCTATGACGCCGTTATATTGCGTCATCCATTCCTTGTTGAGGCTTATGTGCGAGTTGAATTCCGATATAATTTTAACTTGGTTATTTTCGATATTTTTATTGCAATATTAAATTTAATAGCTTCCTGATAATCTAAATTTCCTGTTAAGCTTTTAATAGCAGATCCTAAGCCATCAATTAAACCTCTCTTCGTTCGACTAGGCTCGAGTCCTTTTAAATGATTTAAAACTATATTGATTTTATGAGATAAATAGTTAATTTGAAGAGAATATAGGAAAAACGTATCATTATTTAATCTTAATTCAACGTCAGATAACTGCTGTCTCACTGCAACAGTTTTGTCTTCTATATTATTGATGCGAGTATACTGTAAAAAGCTATGGTAATGTGACACTAGACGAGTTCTACCTAATTTATAAGGAAGGAGGCCAGGACCATCGTTGAGACTTTCAAGTCTTATCTCCTGTGTTTGAGCAAGATGCACCATCATCACCAACGGAATTCTGTAACAACTTAGCGCTATTAGGGACTCGCTTAATGCAAGCTTTGGCAGCGGGACCACGTTTTCGTGAAGTATAAATATGTATAGGTAGGTTAGCCAGAACGATATCGTTAGTGTATCTGGGTGCTAATTTTTGTCGGCTAGCAAGCGGGTTTTTTATGAAAATTTGCTGTTGTGGTTCATACTGAATTTCTGGTTCTCTATCCTTATTTCTATTCTCAATTAAAACTGTGCGATCATGTAAGGTAGACTGATTTATAATTTCATAAACTAATTTCATTTGTTCTCTATGGTTTTGGGTGTTGTAGTAAATGCTGGGTAAAAATAGTGTCTACACCTACTGGGTCTCTGGGGTCAAAGTGACCTGTTATTATATCGAAGGGCCTGCATTTCGTGAAACTGTGCACCGAACTATTGTAAGCGATAATCGCATATGGTACTAGGTTTATAGCTGGCTCGTCTTTACGCTGAAGTTTTAGTAATCTAAGATGTTCGAGAAGAGTTGAATGGAAACGTTCTACATTTCCATTGTCGTTTGGTGAATGGGGAAGTATTTTATGGTGGTTAATATTGTGCATTCTTAAAAATTCAGAAAATAGTTGGTTAGTGAATTCAGTACCGTTATCAGTTACTATCGTTAAGGGTAAACCATGATGCGTGCAATATTTTAGTAAGGCCCGTAAAACGCTGATGGCTGTACCGTCGTGTAGATGATAAGTTTGTCCGTATCCAAGTACGGTAAACGTCGACGAACGTAACGTATTTTTCGCTTTTTACTGTGAACAAGTCCATATTAACTATTTCTAGAGGCTTGCTTGGAGGCGGAACAAAGTTAAATTTTGGTTGGATAGGATTACGGTCGTATTTACCTTACCACACACAATACATTCATTAATGAATTTTGTTATTTGTTCTTTCATTTTTGGCCAGTAGTATTTTTTAGAAAGAGACAAATAACACTCATTAATACCTCTATGGTTGGTTTTGCCCTCGTGATAGTGTTTAATAATTTCATGTTGCCTAAGATAAGGTTTAACGTTTTCAAGTTCGATTTTGGCAAGAAAGAGATTCATCGCGGAGCTTTTAAAATTATTCTGCATGATAGGTATGATTGAATAAAGTCCTAACGGGGGGTTGATTAGAATTCCGGTTTTAATTTTTGGGTTCACGAACTCCTTTATTACGTTTATAATATCGGTCTCTAAATTTGATTCCGTTACTTGCACCGAAATGCGGGTGTGTGTATCGAAGGGCTTCGAAACCGCGGGTCATTTTTTTACGTCGCCTACGATAGTGATGACCAATTGGCGATGAAATTTGTTTAGTGATTCATCGGTTATTGGAACTTCCAATATAGGATTTTCGTGACTTGTATTAATGGTAGCGGTTGTAGAACCATGACTGCGTTCTGGTTGTTCCGAGGGATTCACTAGAAGAGAATTAGTATCTTCGTTATGGATCTGAATGCGACTGAGGGCATCTGCGTTCCTATTTGATTTACCTTTCTTGTGGACTACCGTGAAGTCGTATTCGCTAAGCTTTAAGTGCCATCGAGTAAGGCGAGAGTTTGGTTCCTTTATACTCATGATCCACTGTAAAGGTTTGTGGTCGGTAAGTATTTTAAATGTCCTGCCGAATAGGTAGGGTCTAAAATCATACTATTGCCAGGAGCTCTTTCTCGATGGTGCAGTAATTTTGTTCACTATCATTAAGTGTTCGCGAAGCATATGAGACGGGTTTATCCGAGCCTATTGGCCCTTGAGACAAAACAGCACCGATGGCAAAGTTCCACGCATCGGTAATAAGGATAAATTCCTTACTAAAGTCCGGGTATTTAAGGATTGGATCATTCGTCAAAAGAGTTTTACACTTCTCAAATCTGTTAACATAATCGGAGTCATAAGTGATCTTTTTACCTTTTTTTAGACATTGTTTCAATGGTTTTGTTATTTTTGCAAAATCTGGGATGAATTTACGGTAATATCCTAATAGTCCTAAGAACTGCTTTATCTCCTTAGGAGATTTAGGTATAGGATATTTTTCTATCGCTGCTTTTTTGTCTGGGTTAGGATTCACGCCCTCGCTGCTGATGATATGTCCTAAATAAGCCGTTTCTAACTTAAGGAACTCTGATTTGTCCATTAACACTTTGAAATTAGAGTTCCTAAGTCTCTGGAAAACTTGTTCTAAGTTGACCATGTGTTCCTGCAGCGAGGTGCTGAATACTATTATATCGTCCAGGTACACCAAACAGATCTGGTTCTGGAGACCTCGGAGGATGTTATCCATCACTCATTGGAATGTGGAAGGCGAGTTCTTCAGGCCCATGGGCATCCGAAAGAAATCGAAGTGGCCGTGTTCGACATTGAATGCAGTCTTTGGAATGTCAGCGGGATCCATCTCTACTTGGTGAAAACCACTGGCGAGATCTAGGGTAGTAAAATATTGGCATTTACCCAGTTTGTCCAGAACATCTGAGATATTCGGGATAGGGTATTTGTCATTTATGGTCTTTTCATTAATGTTACGAAAATCTACCACTAGACGCTATTTCTTTTTCCCCGAGGCGTCCGCCTTTTTTGGGATAATCCAAATCGGTGAAGACCACGCGGATTTGAAGGGACGTATAATGCCTTGACCTAACATTTTATTTATTTGATCGCGTACCTCTTATCGATGTACAAAAGGATATCGATAGCTCTTTGTGTATATCGGAATTTCATTGGTCGTACGGATGCGGTGTTTTATTTGATTCGTAAATGTTAAGTTTTCACTTTCGATATAAAATATTATGTCATGATACTTGGCACAAAGAGTCATCAAATTAGTCTTTTTTTCCTCGTTAAGGTGGTCAGTGCGGAGTCGCGATAAAACGTCTTTAGCGCGTTCGGTTATAGGCTGGATGCGCGTGCACTCAACGTTAAACAACTGTGCGTGAGCGGGGCGGTCCAGGGAAAAAACGATATCGTTATCGCTAGTATTCTCGATCTCTAAAATACCTCTATTTTGGGAAACGCTGGTTATGCATTCGTGAATGACACAGTTACATAAAATTTGTTCAGGAATATAGACTTCACCATCACTACTGTCAACAGGAATTCTAACTAACTTTGAAGTATTCGCAGGTATTATATCCTCGTACAGGTTAACGTTTCGCGAATTATATAACAATATTGGGTTCATTGCAGACCGAGTAGTTAAATGTAATGCATTTAAATCCCTCCCACTTAGTTAACAGATCGAGCCCAATTAAGCCGTCGAAATAGTTATGAAATTTATAAACGAAAAACTTTATCGGTTCGCTATCATTAATTTCCGGAAAACAGGGCACCGTAATGGAATAATCATTTCGACTAACAGCGTGAACATTAGTAACTTCGAAAGGATCATAGTTAAGTTGATAATGAGGGAAAAATTTTTCTACAGCATCCGGGCTCAAAAATGATTGATTCGCTCCGGTATCGATGAGAAGTTTCAACGGAGGGTCTAAGATCTGAATAAATGGTAGCTGACGCTGGGTCTGCAAATTGACTTCTATCTTGGCTTGTTTGAAGGGGAATCCTCGTGAAAATTTTCCTGTTAGCTAGTGGAGGGCTGAGAATCGTTTTCTGTATCATTAACGCTTGGATAATCGTTTACCGGAACAAACTCGGGACCGTAACTCTCGTGGTTTACATAATCATTATAGCCACTCGCGTAAGATGGACATTCGTAGTAATCCGCGTAATAGTTGTTGAAGTCAGGCTCATAGTAATAGTTATCATAACCGTCATACTCATTAAAATTCATTTCACGGCTTTTAAAATAATTCGTAGGTGGTGGGTTACCATGCTTATTCCAATCATGACCAGTTAATCATCCTGTATGAGGTAAGGCTTTAGGCGTGAAATTTTGAACACCGCTCATAGGCATAGGGCCAAGATTCTGAGGCTGCTGATAACGAGGGTGAATACGGAACACGTTACTACGTGGGTTATAATTCGGTGGTGGTGCACTAAACATTTGTTAAGTACGTCGGCATTGAACTTAAATTGATTTTGCGGTTGATTAAATTTAAATGGTTGAGGTAAAGGTGGCATCCACATTGGTCTCTGAGTAGCGGGTGCTAACATCATAGGTGGAGGCTGGAAATTTCGCTTAGATTGAGAAGGCATTGGAATTGGTATTTGTGCTCTTGGAGGCGGCTGGAGAGTTTTAGGGTGTACATCATTTCAAATATTTAATTCCTCCTGAACAAATTTCAGTGCCTGCTCTATTGTAGAAGGGCGCATACACCTTATTCTAGATCCTAAGGGCTCTTGTAAGCCACGAACGAAAACCTGCATAGTGAGCTTTTTATACAATATCCGCTTAGACTCGATAGTGGTCGGGATAGTTTCGTGCAATGATATATATGTCATGATGGTACTAAAAAGAGTGATAATGATCGTAAAACTCCTGAGGGCTTTTGTGGCCTTGCGAAGCTAAGGAAAGGTCATTGTACAGAGCAGTTTCGTCTCTTTGATCTGCGAAGTTGTTAATAAGTGATTCGCGAATTCTCAGGGACTGTTGTAACAAATATAAATGGTAAGAAATACACGGTATTCCGATCTAGTCAATTAATTTACTTATTTTTAATTCTATATGTATAATAATGGACTAACTAGAACGGACCACACCGCACAAATTTCTACGGAATACATAGCTTTCTTATAGTCCACTTATGCAAAACAAAAAACCCAAGCGGCCAGCAGGTGGCTGTCTTCATAGAGAAAAAGGGGATCTTTATGAAGAACTCTTTCTTCCAGAAGCAACCCCAAAGGAATTGGACTTGGTCGAGCCCTGACGATTCGACAAAAAATGAGATTGACTTCATTATGACGAACAAACAACAACTGTTCAGTAAGGTCTCCGGCAGCGATCACCGAATGGTGAGATCACACTTAACCTAAACGTTAAGTTGGAGATGTCTCGTCTAACGAAGTCAACGCTCTGACCTCCCCCTCACGCCCTAACACAAAGTCCCGAAACCTTTCAACTCGAGCTACAAAACTGTTTTCAGTGCCTAGAAAATTGCAATGCAGTGGATGATATGAATGACAAGCTAGTGGAAACTAGCCATGCGGTCGGAGTTAAGTTCTGCAAGACCCGCCAAAGAAGAACACACTCACAACAACAACTCTCCAATTACACTCTTAATCTCATGACTGTTAGACGAGAAATGAAGCTGCAGTTTGCAGCTGATTTGACAGGGTACAGGCAACTGAACAGATAAATCTCCAAATGCATGCGGCGGGACTTACGTAACTTTAATACAGCTCGTATCGAAGAGCGATCGAGCGGAATCGGAGCTCCAAAGTCTTTGCTAGAGATCTGTCTGCTAGAAAGAGCCAACTGTTGAAGTTGAAGACCGAATGTGGTAGCATTGTTTCCGTGACACCTGAGATTTTGAGTGAGATTGACAGGTTCTATGGGCAGCTGTACACGTCATTGAATCAGGAGCCATACGCAAGTGTGAGTAACGATCTAAGAACAAGTCTTATACGACATTATTCCGATGAATATCTTAATAACAATAAAAAGGTAAAATAACATCGTGTCGTGATCATACAATAAAATAAAGTTACTTACTTGAGAAAGTAATAATCAAATATTTACTTATATAGGATAGTTAAAGTATGACATATTTTTATTTTTTCTAGTATTATTCATACACATAGTACAATAAACAACCATTATTAATAACACGACGTTTTTACTTTAAAATATTGAAACTTGCAACTAACAAAAGAAACAACATGCGACGCACTGACCCTGAGATTGTTGTCCACTGGCTATGCCAGCGTAACCGATTTTTTCCAGTCCCACCGCGTACGCGACAAGCGGAAAGTGGTTACGCACACATGCCCCGCGTGCTTGTAGTAGTGCAACCGATTCGCGCGGTTGTATAAAGCTTTACCTCTGTTCCATTTATTTACACATGTGCCGCTACCTCCTGTTCTGATGGTCGTTAGATAACTCAATCACGTGTACTGTAAACTGTCCTAGGATTCATCGTTATGCAAGTAACGATGCAGTATAATAAATCTTCACCCCTTTTTTAGGCCGCGAGCCCTGAGTCCGCTGAAACTGTAAAAGCCAAAACAGCACAAGCATCATCAAAAACCAGGTTTTATTTATTAAATATCAATATTATCGGTTTTTTATTTAAATTAGGCACGTTATAAAAGTAAGTTACAAATCATTAGAAAGCTTACCAGGTGGTATGATACCTTTTCTGCTTTGTATTCCGTTTGGGTACGTACCACCCTCTTACTTATTTCCACCGTCAACTAGTTTTTTTAGAGCTATTTTTTATTCTACTGTGGTAGAGCCGGCAGCTGCTGCTGCAGCTATATTATCGCGCGACCGGGGAAGGACCACGCTTTCACAGAATAACAGCGTAAATTAGCAGCTTAATGTTTTAGTGTTTCATATGGTGAGTGAGAGAAAAGGAGACCATTTTTACTAGAAGCGAGGTATTGTATCTTAGTCCTCAAGGGTAGCAACGTATCTAAATAGATGATAGATCTAAATATCTACGGGCCACAGATTCCACTTCCCATCAGGTAGATTGTGTGCTCGTTTGTCACTATTATTCTATCTTTAAAAAACGAACTCACAGTTCACCAGGAAGTATATGAATGTATAAGTTCGAAAATCGATTAATATTCATTATCGCTTAAACACTTGTAGCGACACCTAGCTTGAGGTCAAAATACATCCATTTCTATAACTGATACTTTATTGAATATCGGACAATCGTCTCATTTTTCTGTTCAGTCGCATAGCTTATTTAAAAATATAAAATTTGTTGTTCTAAATTTTATTTTATTTGTTTGATCATGAATGAATATAATGTATTTTTTATACTTACTGACCTAACTGGTTTTGTAACAACTTTGTATAACCTTTACATAACCGAAATTATTTCGGTAACGTAAAGTATCGCGCGGCTCGGATGGGTACGACGCGACGTTCGCGAGCATCGCTAAGTCGCCGACAGACTCTCAGAGGAATTGCAGGTACATTTCAGGCCTTTTAGTAAAGAGTAAGCTCTTTTGTAAGACTTGTTAAGGGCTGTAATGGCGTTGATGACTCTTGGTTTACGCGAGCAACCCTCAGGATAGTTTAGGGCAGTGGTGGCTTACGGGAAGGTTCGTTACGTTCGTCATGTATAAATTACGATTGAACTTCCGGGAACTAATAGATGGATAGGGAACTATAACCATTTTGTGCGGACTTGGCATGTGAATGATTTGATGTAGGTTATATTATTTTCAAAAGTGATTTTTGTTTAATATTTTTTAATACCACTTTCTATAAGTTTGCTCGGAAAATAAGTCTTTCAGTTACGCTCATCCTATTTGGGCAAACTTTTAGTCGTTATAACGATCAAACCTCGAAATCAATATGATCATAGTATCAAGCAGGTTGCCGTGTAGTGGCGGTTAAGAATATCCACTACCCCATATCTTCCCGTGGGTGTCGTAAAAGGCGATAAAGGGAAACAGGCAGGAGATGGGCAGCAGCATCTTCCTGATAACAGAAAATTATAATAATAAAAAAACTGTGGTTGCCAACCCGCTCGCCAAGCGTGGTAACTATGGCAAATACTCCCCAATTATGAGAGTAACAAAGAGACGGCCCCCAGTCCCCGGCGGCCCCGCTATTCCTGGCTACGGTGGCGAACATGGTAACGACGGGGCGGGGGGCGCTAAGAATCTCCGGTGGAGGTTCGGTTGCCACCTAAGACGACTTGACCTGGCAACACACAACGCACGCACCCTGAGGACTGACGAGAAGATCGTGGAGCTGGAAGAAGAGATAGACAAGTTAAGCTGGCATATTATAGGATTATCGGAAGTCCAAAGAGAGGGGGAGGACATGGTAATCCTCGAATCCGGCAACTTGTTCTATTACCGGGAGGGCGACCATCTGTCCCAAGGAAGTGTCGGATTTATCGTCCACAAGTCTCTCGTTAACAACGTTGTAAAGATTGAGAGTGTGTCGACGAGGATTGCGTACCTAATACTCAGAATCACCAAACGGTATTCGCTGAAGGTCATACAGGTTTACGCACCAACCTCGGCACACCCCTAGAGCCTTGCATTCCTCCAAAACCCACTATACGGTGTTAATGGGAGACTTCAACGCAAAACTAGGCACAAGAGAGAACGGTGAACTGAAAGTAGGGAATTTCGGAATAGGGCAACGGAACACAAGGGGCCAGCAGCTGGCCGAATTCATAGAGAAAGAGGGACTCTTTATGATGAACTCTTTCTTCCAGAAGCCACCCCACAGGAAGTGGACCTGCAGGGCTATTCACAATCGTCTCGGAAAGCTAGCCCGGCTGGTCGAGTCCCGACGGTTCGACAAAAAATGAGATTGACTTCATTATGACGACCAGACGACAAGTGTTCAGTGATGTCTCCGTGATCGCGAGGGTGAAAACTGGTAGCGATCACCAAATGGTTAGAGGCACACTGAACCTAAACGTTAAGTTGGAGAGGTCTCGTCTAATGAAGTCAACGCTCCGTCCCCCTCCGTGCTCTGTTCTAGAGTCCCGAAACCTTTCAGCTCGAGTTACAAAAACGCTTTCAGTGCCTAGAAGATTGCAATGAAGTGGACGATACGAACGACAAGCTCGTGGAAACTATCCATGCGGTCGGAGCTTAGTTTTGCAAGACTCGCCGCAGAAGAACACAAAAACTCTCCGATCACACTCTTAATCTTAAGGCTGTTAGAAGGGAGACAAAGCTACATTCTTTTACAGATTTGACAGCATACAGGTAACTGAACAGACAGATCTCTAAATGCATGCGGCGAGACTTACGCAACTTCAATACAGCTTGTATTGAAGAAGCGATCGAGCGGAACCAAGGCTCCAAAGTCTTTGCCAGGGATCTGTCTGCCAGAAAGAGCCAACTGTCAAAGCTGAAGACCGAATGTGGCAGCATCGTTTCCGGGACACCTGAGATTTTGAGTGAGATTGAGAGGTTCTATGGGCAGCTGTACACGTCATCGTTGAAGCCACACGCAAGTGTGAGTAACGATCCAAGAGCGAATCCTATCCGACACTATTCCGAAGATATCCCGGACGTCAGTCTGAACGAGATTAGAATCGCTCTCCAGCACCTTAAAAACGGCAAATCTGAAAGAATGAAAAAAAATCTTAAAAGCTTCTGAAAGTGGGTAGAAAACCGGTACTTGAAGTCCTTCAGAAGCTCTTTAATTCCGTCTTCCATGGTGGCACTACTCCGGAGGCGTGGAGCAGAAGTGCGGTGGTCTTGTTCTTCAAGAAAGGCGACAACGCTTTATTGAAGAACTACAGACTGATTTTCCTTCTGAGACGCGTCTACGTGCTGTTTTCGAGAGTCATTACGAATCGTCTCGCACGCAAACTTGACGACTTCCAGCCTCCCGAACGAGCCTGTTTCCGAAAAGGCTTTAGTACCATGGACCACATACACACCCTTCGGCGAATTTCACAGAAGTCCGAGAAGTACAATTTGCCACTATGTCTGGCGTATGTGGACTATGGGAAAGCTTTTGATTCCGTCGAAATTTGAACGGTGCTGCAGTCCCTTCAGTGATGCCAAGTTGACTGTCGGTATATCGAAGTGCTGAAGTATTTATACAGTAGAGCTACGATGGCTATCCGAGTACAGAATCAGAGTACGAAACCTATCCAACTGCAGAGAGGTGTAAGACAGGGTGACGTTATATCCCCGAAACTCTTCACCGCTGCATTGGAAGATGTTTTCAAGCTACTGGACTGGAAAAGATGCAATATTAACATCAATGGCGAGTACCTCACTCACCTTCGATTTGCCGACGATATAGTCCTTATGGCAGAATCGCTGGAGGACCTAAGCACTATGCTCAATGACCTCAATAGTGTCTCCCAACGGATAGGTCTTAAGATGAACATGGGCAAAACAAAGATCATGTTTAATGTCCATGTCACACCTATGCCGGTAGTTGTTGGGAGCACTAAGCTCGAAGTTGTTGACGAGTATATTTACCTGAGACAAATAGTCCGACTAGGTATGTCCAACTTCGTCCGAGAGGTCAATCGACGGATTCAACTCGGTTGGACAGCGTTCGGTAAATTACGGCATATCTTCTGGTCAGGTATACCTCAAAACTTGAAAACGAGACTGTACAACCAGTGCCTGTAGCCAGTGATGACATATGGAACTGAGACGTGGTCCTTCACTGCTGGCCAGATAAGGAAGCTCAAGGTCGCTCAGCGAGCTATGGAGAGGGCTATGCTCGGGGTTTCTCTGCGTGATAAAGTGCGAAAGTTAGAAATGAGGATATCCGCAGTAGAACCAGAGTGACCGACATAGCCCAACGGATTAGTAAGCTGAAGTGGCAATGGGGCGGCCATATAGCTCGAAGAACCGACAACCGATGGGGAAAAAAGGTTCTCGAGTGGCAGCCTCGTACCGGCAGGTGAAGTGTAGGGCGTCCCCCCACTAGATGGAGTGACGACCTGGTAAGATATGCAGGAAATCGATGGATGTAGGTGGCTCAGGACCGTGCTTTGTGGCATTCCTTAGGGGAGGCCTATGTTCAGCAGTGGACTTGTGAAGGGCTTTAATGATGATGATGATGATAGTCTGATACACAGAGTAATGTAAATTTTTAGTTATCCTAAGTGTATTTAATATTCAGTAATCATCTGATGACATTATCCCAAATATTTTTTTAATTTATTTAATTGATAAAATTACTTAATTCGAACATTTATCCTTCACAAACTGTAATAAATAATAAATTATTGGAAGCCACTCACAAACAATTCGTATCCATCCAAAGAAAAGTCGCCGATTTAATAAATCCCAAACGTAATTCCACGGATTTATACGGAGTTTCCAAACTCACATATATTTTCTTGACTTTAATAGATTTATTTCCGACATTAATACAGACGCAAATGAGTCAAATGACAATGCACTTTTTACTATTCTGATTCTAACAAAAGCCTTTTTTGAAGATTCACTCCACTGCGTCATTACTACAATGTTACGCAAAATATTTATTTTATTTTATGTATGTGCCACCGAATCACGAGCAATGGCCTGGGTTATATACTTGCCTCATTGGTCTAGTGTATGTCGACGTGACTACTGATCATGAGGTCGAGGTGAGGCTTCGAATCCTGGGTCAGGCCAAGAAAAACGGTTATTGGGTTTTTCTATCAAGAAATTCTCAGTAGCAGCCTGGAGTCAGGAAGTTGGCAGTGCCTCACCCTCGTACCTCGCAAAACACGTAAAGCCGATGGTCGTGCGCCGATGGCTAGTCTCCACAGATCATAGAAACAACAGTTGTTGTTGTTTTCGTTTCCGTTGTTTATATGATCTCTGCTAGTCTCCGTTGAGGTTGGCCGCCGTAACGGAAATTCTGTCTGGAGGACATTATTACTATTATGTTGAGTTTGAATACATCAGTCTATTGAGGCTTATTGGCATAGACCAGCGATTTCAGAAAACCGCACAAGAAAATTCCAGCGGGTTCAAATCGCACGATCTTGGTGGCCAATTCACGTCACCTCTGCGAGAGATAACCCTACCCTCAAATAGCTCATGTCGAATTTTCGTTGTGGCGTAAGCTGTATAGCACGTAGCGCCGACTTGCTGAAAGCACAGATCGTCCAAGTCCATATTGTTTACTGTGGGTCAAAACAAATTGGTTATCATCGATCTGTAACACTCGCCGTTGACAGTGATGGCCTGACCAACGTCGTTTTCGAAAAAGCAGAACTGCGTAGATCTGAGTAGATCAGACCAAAAATTTATATTCAAAATCAGAAGGTAGCCGGGCTAATGTCATACATTGGGACATCAATCATCTCACGTCGGGAATTAAAAATAAGTTAATTAAACGTAATAAAATCCGTAAAAATAGTTTTAGTCATTGTTTTTTTACTTTTTGTTGTTTATCGTTAACGTTACAGTCTATAAGAAGCCCACTTTGCCAGGCGGGTTGACAACCGCAATTTTTTATATTTTTTGTTATTATAAAGAAGACGCCGCTGCTCATCTTCTGGTTTGTTTGCCTCCGCCACCTCTTACGACACCCACAGGACGGTATGGGGTAGGATATTCTTACACAGATACTACATGGTCACAGTAGTTTTGTTTGTTATCATATAATCGGTTGATGCATGTTAGGAAATACATTAGAAAAATAAGTAAATGGCACTAACATTTTAACAAAAGCTGAGTATATTTTGTATCTTTAAAGTTATGGAAGTCTGGATGAAGCAGGCTTAAAATAAATTCCTTAACAAGTTATTTGGACAGCAGCCAAAACTAAAGTTCTCTGACAAAATTACCCAAACCTATTTAAAGAATTTAAGTCACTGGTTTGTGATTCTAATGTTTATATATTACTTATTTCTCACAAATGTCATGATCTATATTATATTTTTAGTGTTTTATGTCACATTCAACAAAAAGAAACATTTATGAATGATCTTAGTCTGTCTTTTTGTATATCAGAGAAATTTTTTGCAGTGTTTCACGTAAATTACATAAGTGGTTAATATTTTAATGATTAAAAGAGTATGATCGCATATTATTATGATTATAATAATGCCTTATTCAATATAAAATAAATATATAAATATATAAAATAAAAAATAAATTTAAAATTTGCTATACCCAATTAAAACAATAACTCCGTGGCGCAGTGGCTTAGCAATCAGTTGTTGCGCTGGGGGCCGCGGGTTAAATACGTGTTCCGTGCGGAATTCACACTCACGCCACGGACCGCAACGTTACTGTTTAGCCACTGCGTTACTGCAATAAATCTTTCAAAATCTTTTTTAAAAGTCGGCTGACTACATTCAAATATGTATTTTGATTAATTTAATATTGATATTTTATTATTATTCATTTAGTTATAAACGAAATTTCCATATTAAATAAATTTGACAGAACTAGTTTCAATTTCAAGCTTGATTTGTATTTATTAAGTTCTTGTTTTGCCTTTTATATTTATTAATTATCTTAAAAACATAATTTTAGCCATTTATACAATTGTTTAAAATAAATTTAATGAACATAAAAAAAGGAAAGTATAGAGTCACCTATCCACAATCCTTCTTAATAAGTTCTTGGGGAAAAAGTTGGTCCAGTTTTAGGGAAACAGAAGAGTAGGGGATGATGATTTGATTGAGCTCCAGTTGTCTACTTTGATTGTTCGATCAGACAGCGCAACAGCAATAGTTTCAATAATATCAGTAACGCTGATGACATATTACTGCTGAGACTCTCGATTAGCGCCCTAAGAAAGATGGTTACATGGAAACATTGACTCAGCAAAAGTGAAATTTTGGTGGTCTCTTCTGGAAATAGAAAGCCTAGCAATGTGCCTCACATTTCACTAGCAGGGCAAATACGGGATACTGTAAACCAATTGAAATATTTAGGCAACATTATCATCACTGAAATAACGCATGATATGGACATAAAACGATAAAAGAGAGCATTAGCAATTAGAAGTAACGTTGGGTCAGGTATGCTTTTGTACGAACCAAGTTAAAATCACACTGTTTAAATCATATTGTGAGGTATCCCCCCCGAACGGGTTCCTGCCTTGTCGTGGCGGGGGGGCTTAGTAGCCGTGGCTTGGTCACCCACGGTGAACAAAGAGGAACCCCTTGGCTGGCCCGTGGTGTAGGGCCGGCCCGAGGTGGCCACTCCGAGTGGGCTTGGCGAGCCCACTTCGGGTGTGTGTCGGTGGGTTGCGGTGGGAGGGGTGTCCGCTCCCTCTACCGCTGCAGCCGAGGTGGAGTCGCGTAGGAAGAGGAGTGTTGGTATGGCGATGCGCCACTCGCCCTAACCTCCGCGACTCAAACGGGGCCGCACCGTTGATGCGGTGGTGGTGGGGCTGCGGGGGGAGAAGAGTGTCGGTATTACGAGGCGCCGCTCTCCCTACCCTCCGCAGCCGAACCTTGGTTGGCGGCGGAGCCATACACCAGATCCGCCGCTGGGGTCAGGAAGGCTGGTGCTTCTGAGTGCTGTTTTTCCTGGCCCCATGGCCTTCGCGCATCGGACAAGGGGGCGTCCGTTGCGTATGTGAAATTGGAGGCCGAGGAGGAGGGCGCGCCATGTGTTCTGGTGCGCCTTACCTGAGAGGGAGATGGGGGAGGAGTAGTCCTCTCCCGAGGAGTGGCCGCCATCGGTCGGCCAGCGCAGGTGGGGCCGCGGATGTGTACGAAAGCGTTCCCGTGGCCCTGCCAATATGCGACGAGGGTGGAACACCATGGGGTTTTAGTCGGTGCGGTTTTAGTCCGACATAACCCGTCGTTGCCCCCGCGAGGCGGATATGCGTAGGCATTTCCCCATGTAAAAAAAAAGGTATTCTACACCAGCAGCTTGTGGGTCAACTACACTCAAAAAGCTAACAATGCTGCCTCGTTATTGTAGCGCGTCTCGATGTTTGCGCAAGAGGGCACTAATGACTTCTACGCCATAAGGCGAAATCGCATAGCATCCCTGCTTGGCAGAGAGAAGGCTAGCTCCAACATTGTCTTTCTCTTACTATTTTAAAATATTGTCTTCTTGTACTTAAATCTACATACTAACTACGCTCGAGTCCAGTCTGGAAATGTTCGTAAATTTAAGATATTGACAATAATCTTAAAATAATAGTTTAAAAAAATTCTAAATTTAACTTTAAATACAACAGCCTGGAATCAAGCTACTTTACATATAACATTTGGTGGTATTGGTGAAAGAAATCTTTATAGCGTTACGTTACCTACTTTCCTTGCTTCCGTGCATAGTATCAATAACGTATGTAATATAATTTTAAATAATAAAGTAGACATGTACTTTGCTGCGGAGGTAAGGCAAACATGGTTAACGTTCTATTCCGGCAAAAATGTCCCACTGTAACTTAACCAAGATAAACAGTGTGATATTCCGTTGGTACGAAGTGTGCAGAAAGATTTGTTTCACAATTTCCACAATGACCAAGATCAGGCTCGCTTTCTAGCTGTTTCGACTAAGGAATCACTGGTTACACGCTGTACGATCAAGTAATCTCGGCACATTGCTTGATGGGGAAAGCTTGCGGATCGCCATAGGAATCCGTCTAGCAGCGGCAATTTGTTAACCTAATCAGTGCCCCTGGGGTAGCAGCGTCGACGAATTCGGGCTCCACGGACTTTCATGTAAGAAAAGTGCAGGTAGGTTTTCCCGTCGGTTCTTTGAACGAAGTCATCTGAAGTGATCTTGTCTCTATAAATATTTCCTCGGTCTTACACCCTTGCATGATATTTAGAGATGACGGCAAGAGACCCGACGATATAACTTTGGTCCCTTGGGAGAGAGGTAAAGCCCTAGTGTGAGATGCTACTTGCGTAGACACTTTGGCAGCCTCAATCTCAAGGGTGCCTCGTATAGAGCCGGGCGGCATCAGTATTAGCTGTATTGTAAGTGACGCAAATATGTGTCTTTCAGAAACTATATATTTGTGCTATTTGCTGTAAGGCTATCGGTCCTAGAGGTTCACGTGCTATGAAGTTTCTAAAGTAACTATATACGCAACTGGTCATCGCTGCCGGTGATAAGAGGGCTGGTTCTTTTCTCGCTCAAAGGCTAAGTATAGCCATTCAGAGAGGAAACGCAGCCAGCGTTCTTAGCACGATACCACGGGGAGTAGGACTGTATGACAATTGAAATTTTTAGTTTTAGTTTTTCTTTATTGAAAGGTTCCAACAGACGGGGTCAACTGGTGAGGGACCTTCTACCCCAAGAAACTGATATCACACCACGTTGGGTTCGGGTACAATGAGGTAGGCGTGACCCCTGAGACGGTGTGCCACTCAGTCAGTCTGTCGCCCTTTCTTAAAACAAAGGTTAGACGACTAAGATTACGGATCCCATGGAGTGGTCCCAGTCTTGACGTCAGGTGAAGTGAATTGTAATCGTTATGAAAGTGCAGTAGAAAATAAAAAGTCAAATTTATCTTCGTAATTTCCTCATAAGAGTGCAACATTGAAACTTTCACTACTTTTCCTATCACTTTCCCTACTATCTTCTCTCTTAATTTAAACTATAGAACTGGTAGCTGGTCCTAAACGAATTTCCATACTACGTTATCTTCCACGTGTATGCTATTTTAGCATACAGCAGGTCTCGGGCCTCGGGGCATCCCCCATTGCCCGGAATCTCCTCGCGGTGCATTACTATGCACCGGTCGTGGGAGCCGTTATGGCATTGTAGATGTAGCAGCGGTCCGAGGTTCGGTTCCCCTGTCGCTGCAAGTTGGATTCAGTAGGTGTCAAAGTTGGCCTATCTGCAGCATTGTGGGTTGTTACTCGACTCTCTAATCGCTATAATAATAATAATAATAATAATAATAATAGGCGTAGGGAAATGACGACCCCATCGCCCGCTGACGTAACAGTTAAGTGACAAAACTGCTATGTCAGCGCAGTCAGTCAGTGCCTTGCCAAGAGGTGTGAGCGCCGTGCCTCGGCAGTATTGAGGGTGCAAAGGCCCGTTTGTGCTTACGGCCACACTATTAAACGGCGCCGGGTCTGGGCGTCTCCCGTTAATTGACGCCCAATTCAATGGATGATGGAAAATAATAGAACGCGCATAGGGCCGCTGCCTGGGGGTCGCCGGGGCGCGTCTGGAGCTGGCGCTGGACGTGACAGCATGCGAGCCGCCAGCCGAGCGCGAGGTGCTGCACGACTACCTAGCAGCCCCTCGCGTCCATCATCCCCACCAGACGGCTTGGTGTCGGCGGGGTCCTCTCGGACTCGGCAAGCGGCACCCGCCGCTGGTGGAGTACGCCGCATGCGTTGGACAAAACATATGAACATAAACGCATTGCGGGCGTACTATAGGGCGAAAGGGGAAGAAACTGGAGGGATAGCGTATCGGGCTCGGATGCATCGCTTTTTTGCTGAGCTTGAGCCGTCAGTTCCCGTCACGGAGCAAAACCTGGCAGACCGAGTTCGGTACATCATACGCTCGAAAATATTTGATGATGCCGAACTCGAACGACTACGACGTGAGGCTATTCCCTCATCGAATGAACCGGCTAGAGCTGGGGATGCGGCTCTTCAGGCCACAGACCAGCAGCCACATATAGAGGGCGCCATGGATCTCCCTGCTCCCTGGTTGATTCAGGCGATGATGGAATGGTCACCCAAGAACTAGAGCAGATGAGGAGTAAATTGGAGGAGGCGATTGTGGAAACGCGCAGTACGCCTCTCCAAAAACGACCGCGACTCCCGCGCATACCCCTAAGCAAGCGGAATCGGGCTGTCGTGAGGGCTCTCAACCCAATGCTGGTCACCTATTTGGAAGCCAGTCGGGACCTTTGCGAGACGGACTCAATTCTTTTTGGCGCCGCACTGGCAGTTTGTCGTATTGTTGGCGCCAAACTTCCCACGGCTGGACGCGCTACTAGACAAAGTAGCGCCATCCCAGCCTGGAGAAGAAGGATTGAGGACCGTATCGTAAAGGCAAGGGCCCTCATCGGCAGGCTGATAAGCTTCAGGTCGGGCAATAATAGGCCGCGAATTGTGCGCACCGTCAGAATGGCGTTTGCTGGGACAAATATCAGTTTGTCCCAGCCGGATATAACGCAAAAACTGACGGAGCGCATAGACGACCTGAAGCAGAGAATCGCTGCTTGGGGGAAGCGGATTCGGCGATATACCGAGAGGTCGACACGGTTCAACCAGAATCGTCTCTTCCAGAGTGATCAGAAGAGGCTATATAAATCATTGGAGCGACCAATGGTACGTGGAACGGGCCAAGCACTGAATCAGGCCGACACTGTAGCATTCTGGCGCGGCCTGTGGTCAGAGCCCGTAAACCACCGCGAGGGCCCTTGGACGGAAGTTGTGGTGAGTCAGTGTGCGAATCTTACGCCCATGGACCCCGTCATTATAACGCCGGACGATGTAGCTGAGGCGGTCCGAAGGGCCCCGAACTGGAAAAGTCCGGGGCTCGACGGGCTGCATCACTACTGGCTGAAGGGGTTCGTGGTGTGTCACGCTGTACTCGCCCGACAATTTCAAGAGGCTCTCGACCAAAAGTCGCTCCCGAGCCTCTTCACTACTGGGATCACTCATTTGGTTCCTAAAGACCGGGATACCATAGACCCGAGCAAATACCGCCCCATCACGTGTCTACCCACGATATATAAGACACTAACATCCATTTTGAGCGCGAGAATCACTCGTCACCTGAATTCAAATCAGGTGATGTCGCGCACTCAAAATGGATGTCGGGGCGGTGGTCGTGGAACCAAGGAACCACTCCTCATTGACGCGGTCATTGGCAAAGTGGTTAAACGCAACCGTCGGAACCTATCCGCCGCCTGGATAGACTACAAAAAGGCATTCGACTCGGTGCCTCATACATGGCTGGAGAGGGTCCTCGAGCTGTACAAGGTTGACTGTACAGTTAGAGACTTCCTTGGGCAGTGTATGGGGCAGTGGAGTACGATCCTTTGTCATCTAGGCGAGCGGATGACGGCTGCGGAGAACTACATAAGGATAAGAAGGGGTATCTTCCAGGGCGATTGTCTGAGTCCAATCTGGTTCTGCCTCTCTCTGAACCCTCTCAGTACCTTACTGGAGGGCTCCGGGAGGGGATTTCAGCTTCGGAGGGGAGGTACAAAAGTGACCCACCTTTTCTATATGGATGATCTCAAGTTATTCGCCTCCAGTCGCTCTCATCTTATGGAATTGCTAAACATCACTTGTGATTTTAGCAATTCTATTAGAATGGAGCTGGGAACGGATAAGTGTGCGGTCCTCCATGTTGAAAGGGGAAGGGTTGCTAACTCTGAGGGCATAGATTTATCTATGCCCATCAACATAAGGACCCTTTCCGAGGCTGAAACATACCGATACCTGGGTATGTCACAGAACATCGGTGTAGATGAGGCGGGTATGAAACAGTCAGTTTGCGATGTGTTTTATGCACGCTTGACCAAAGTGCTTAACAGCCTTTTGTCCGGTGTGAATAAGACGCACGCATATAACGGTTGGGTCATGCCTGTTCTCATGTATACCTTTGGCATACTTAGGTGGTTTCAGACCGAACTAAACGCTCTGGACAGAAAAGTCCGCACTATAATGACGTCCCACAGGATGCATCATCCGAGATCGTCAGTAATGAGGCTGTACTTGCCGCGGAAGCATGGCGGGCGCGGCTTTTTAAGCGCGCTTACCATGCATAATCGCGAAGTGTGCAGCCTCCGTAATTACTTTCTGACGAGAGCGGATGATCCATACTATAGGGACGTTATTTCTTGTGATAAAGGACTGACCCCTCTATCCTTAGCCAATGAGCAATGGCAAGACCCAGCAGTACAGTGCATTTCCGACCGGGAGACCGTATGGAAGGAGAAGGAGCTCCACGGGAGGTTCTACAAGGCTCTACATGAGCCTTTCGTAGACACAGTCGCCTCCCTTCACTGGCTACGTTTCGGTGACCTCTTTGGGGAAACCGAGGGTTTTGTCTGTGCGATACAGGATCAGGTTATTAAGACCAACAATTATCGGAGATACATCCTAAAGGATGGCGCCGTCGACATCTGTCGAGCTTGTCGCCATCCCGGTGAGTCACTTAGGCATGTCATCTCCGGTTGTTCGGCGCTTTCTAACTCTGAGTATTTGCACAGACACAATCTAGTAGCCAGGATTCTACACCAGGAGCTCGCTCTGAAATACGGCCTCGTGGATCGGAAACAGCCGTATTATAAGTACTTGCCGGAAGCCGTACTCGAAAATGACCGCGCCAGGCTCTACTGGGACCGGGCCATCATCACAGACAGGACTATTCTTGCGAATAAGCCTGATATTGTGCTGATGGACCGGGCACAGTCAAGGATCTTTTTGGTCGACATTACCATTCCTTATGACGAGAACCTCGTGAAAGCCGAAACAGATAAGGTGACAAAATATCTGGACCTGGCTCACGAGGTTACCGGCATGTGGGGTGGTCTGCCGACCGAAATTATTCCTGTGGTCGTTTCTGCGAATGGGTTAATCCCAGTCAGCCTCCCGGGTCATCTGAGGCGTCTGGGACTCCGTGACGGACCGCTCCAGGCTCAAATGCAGAAGGCGGTGCTCCTCGATACCGCCCGCATCGTCCGCCGGTTTCTTTCACTTTCCCCCTAACCCTCGGCCGTCTGGTCTCCCCTGCCGAGGGCTTCCATCTGGTTGGGTTTTTATATATTTATGTATTTTTTATGTATTTATTTTATTTTATTCATATTTATGTATGTTTACCATTTTCATTTACAATTATATATTTATACTGCCCAACCAGATGAGAAAACTTTATAGATACCCCAAAAATAATAATAATAATCATTTATTGACAGACAACAAAGGCCCGTAAAAAAAAAACATAATTACTTATAATCAACAAACATAAAAAAAAATGAAGTAAAATCAAATAATAATGTAATACAAAAAATAAATAAAAATTAAATAAATGCCATCAAACAAATTAAAACTTACATCTTAACATACTAGACCAATATTTAAATATTTCACTACAATTTTGCGTTAAAATTAGTATAATCGTGTTTTCAGATTTGAGAAGATTACGTCTAAATCTAGCCATACGATGTCTTATCAAAGCATCGAGCGTCGGTACGCGTGCCTCAGCGAACATTGTAGATGCACTACAGTATCTCGGAAAACGAAATAATAATCGGAACGAATCGTTATATTGAACCTTAAAAATTCGATAGTTTTCCTTTTTAAATTTAGTCCAGAGATGCGGTATGTAAAGCGATTGGCAATAGGTTTTAAATAGTAATGTTTTAGCATCTCGCTCACATTTATTAAATTTCCTGCCAATCATATTTGCGCGTACAGCAAGGGATCTCCTTTCTCTGTCCATGTCCTGATCATCCCTCAGGTCACTCGATACGATATGTCCTAAATATCGAAAGCTCGTCACAAACTTCAATTTTTTGCCGTTCAGGTATAATGGTAAATAAACATCTTTACTATGCGCTCCAAAGACCATAGCCACAGACTTGTCTGCATTATAAACTAAATCGTGGCTTGCTGCGTATCTCTCATAAATAGAAATTAACTTCCTCAAGGCTCCGATTGAGGGGCTCAATAAAACCATATCGTCTGCGTAACTAAGGTTGTTTACACATTTCCCACCTATATGACAGCCGATACCCGTTTCATTGAGCTCCTCAATTAGAGCGTTAGCGTAAAGGTTAAACAGCAGAGGAGAAGTCAGCCCACCCTGCCTAACCCCACTAGTCAGTACAAACTCGTCCGAAAGCGAGCCATCCCAGTTCACTACATTAACCTGCGTATTATACCAATTAATAAGGATTCTAATTATGTCGGAAGGAACACCCACCAGTTTTAACTTCTCCCACAGGATGCTATAGTTTACCCTATCGAAGGCTCGACTCAAGTCCAAAAAACAAGCGTATACTTTTGTTCTTCGTGACACGTAATACGTTACTATTTGTTTTAAGGAAAAAAATTGCCAACTCAGTAGAGCTACCTTTTTTAAAACCAAACTGAGCGTCACTTATAAAAATAAATTTCGATAAAATATCCAGAATAATAGACTCAAATAGTTTCGCACAGGTTGTAGCGATTGAGATAGGCCTATAATTGGAACTGATCGTATCGCTAACGGTTTTACTTTTGACAATAGGGCTAACCACGCATTTTATTAGGTCAGGAGGCAAAAATGAGTGTTTTTAACACGCGTTAATAAAAACCGAGAGAAACACCACAACCCAGGGTCCACCGCAACGTAAATGTTCTACCGAAATGTGGTCATGACCAACGCTTTACCAAGGTGCATCTTTTTAAGGGCATTATACACCATACTCTCATCAATATGAGTATATGATAAAGCAGGCATATCAAGTGCAGAAGGGCCACCACTAGAATAGCAGTCATTCAACAAAAAGTTCTGTTTAAAATTATTAGCTATCTGTTTTTTATCGCTAACACCATCCACGCAGACCGGAACTCCAACCCTTATGTTGCCTAGTTTTGATGTATGTTGCCAAAATTTAGAAAAGTTTTTGTCTATACATGCGTTACTTATCCGCTCCAATAAAATTTTATTTTCATTTTTCTGGCACCATTTTAAGCGACCTTTAAATACAGACCTACTTTGCTTCATCATATCATAGAGAGAACCAGAGCTGGGAGCCCCCGCCCCGATCCACCTTGATAAGTTTACTTTAGCTTCCACATACGCTGATTTTACTACATCATTCCAGCCCGGCGTGCCTTTACGTTTACGCGATGTCACTCCAAACCCTACTTGACTTACGTGGCTTTTAATAGCGGATGTATGAAGACTTTCGATAAAACTCTTATAAATTCTAACGAGAAAACCTTTGTGTGAGTCGCAAGTACAGCCATCGCAAGAAGAAATTAACCGCAGATAGTCCCAATTAAATTCTGATAAGAGATAGCTACACCACCATTCATACGCTTTAATCTCATCCCCACTTCTCTTACCCCAAGAAATAAGGTTCCTAGATTTAACGTGATTAACCACAATTCTCTCAACAGCAATTATGTTAAAATTAAATTCGAATGCGAGAGGCCAGTGGTCCGACCAAAATACATCATTTATTACATATAGAGCTATAGAGAGGAGGTCTCTTGGTAGAGGTTGCCCGTCCGGTGGCCGAGCATGAAGAGGTGCAAAGTTATTAAAATGTTCATGTGGCCCGTTGTCGGCGCGGTCGAACATGCGGCGAGCCAGCCGGACCACGAATTCCTGTATGCTCTACATCTTTAGGTTGACCGCTATGAAGTCATTCTGGACGTAGCAACCTGCAACGACGATGGTCCGTAGTGATTGGTGTTGCTGAACCTGCAGCCGCTGCCTCTGCCGTCCGCTCAGGAGTGCGTACCAGGCTGGGGCGGCGTAGGTTATCTTCGGTCTAATATATGATTTATAAATTTTGATATTGGTCTTGATGGAAAGCTTGGATGTCAGGACTGCACGGAGCATCGTCCGCGCACATCTGGCATTGCGGAAGACGATGTCGACGTGCGTAGTCATGCGCAACATCCTGTCAATCCGGCACCCAAGGTAGGTCACGGCCTTCTCGTACGCAATCTCCTGGCCTCTTAGCCTCAACGGGGATGGGTGGTTCCTGTAACGGAGAGTGAGGAGAGCGGCCGTTTTTCCAAAATTTACGGCCATCCTCTACTCATCCAGCCATGATGTCAGCAGGTCCAGCTGGTGCTGCATCTTGGCGGCGGCGAGATGGGTTCTTCTGGACGAGGTGAAGTGGGCGCTATCGTCCGCATATAGCGCCAGCTCTACGTCGTCCTCCCATTCGCGTAGGTGTCCCGCCAGTGTAGGGATATCATTTGTATAGGCCGCGTACAGGATCGGCGAAAAATAGCTGCCCTGTGGTACGCCAGCAGACACTCGTCTGTTGTTCCATCTTATAGAGTAAGCCAGAGTGCCACACCCTGTCGAACGCCTTCTTGATATCGAGGAAGACGCCCAACGACGTGCGATCCCAGTTGTTTTCGGCCGCTAGGTGGTACAGCACTCTGGTCAGCTGCGTTGCTGTGGAGTGCCCGCTCTTAAATCTGTGTTGCTCTGCCCGCAGTTGGATGCACGGGTGGATTCTTCTCAAGGCGATTCTCTCAAATAATTTGGCTATGTGTGGTAGCAGCGTTATAGGTCTGTAACTAGCTGCTCTACGCCTGTCCTACCCGGGTTTCGGCAGAACTATGACCTTGCCTTTCTTCCAGTCCTCCGGGAAGTGTGAAGTCCGCAGTATGCCATTATAGAGTCGTCCTAGCTCTACAATGGCTCTATGGGGCAGCTGTGGAAGTGCAGCGTTCGTGACCCGGTCGTGCCTCGGCGCTTTCCTCGGTTGCAGGTGGGTTATCGTCCTCCACAGTTCAGCGGAGGACATGTACCACTCTCCTGCAAGCGGTGGCGCGGGCGGCTACAGGAACTCCTGTACGCGGCTCTCCATTTGAGCATGAAGCTCCATGTACTCCGCACTTGCTGGGATATGTATAAATTGCTCCTCGAAGTGCTCGGCTAGGATATCCACTCTACCTTTGGCCTCGTAACAACGCCTGCACGCGCTGTTGGTCAGCGAGCAGACGGGGGAATTAGTCTTTGTTAATTGCCGGTTCAATTTGTAGAGCGACGCTTCCTGAATCTTCGGCTTTCCATATGCGCCGCTCCAAGGCCTTTCCTCTGTAGGCCTGGATTGCAACGGACAGCTCATCCGTCAGTTTTTTCAGTCTTGATTTGATGCGTGGACAGCGAATGCGTGCCCAGAGCTTCCCCAGCGCTCGTTTTTGGCTCTCGTGGCAGCTCGTCTCTACGATTTGTTAGAGGGACGATCTTAGAGACCGCGTTGAGGGCTTCTTGGATGTTTTTCGTTATTCTTGTTGCAGAGGCCTCTACGTTGTCCACTGAGTTAATCGGGGTGTATACTGGAGGTCTCTTCTGCAGGTGTTGATTTTAGAGCCTCCAGTTAATCTTGGTGTTAAAAGCTCTGGGCAGCGTAGTCATCGCCTTGAGGCCAAGGGTTATCAGAATCGGGGGTGCTGTGAACTAAAGTCGTACAGCACCTCTACCACTATCGGGCAGTTGACGTTCTTAGCGAGCACGATGTCCAATACATCCGGACTTCTCCCGTGGTCAGACGTAACGTGCGTTGGTTCTTCGGGACCTAAAACGTCATAGTAGTTGCGTTTTGCATCTTCATAAAGTTCACGACCCAGCGGAGTAATCATTCTAGCTCCCCAGGCCGGGTATTTTGCGTTTAGGTCCTCCGCGATGATGGTAGGTGCAGTGCCTTCCATGATCGTCCGGATGTCTGATGAGTGAAATGGAGTCCCTGGCGGGTGGTACGCTCTGAAGATCCTTGGTTTCTCGCCCGCCGCCTCCATTTTTATGCCGATGGAGTGCGTCGTATGGTATGACGGTAAATCAAGCTCTAGGTGGACGATGTCCTTTCTCACTAGAACTGCCGTGCCTCTATAGGCGGTTCCTTAAGCATTGACATCATCCCTCCTGTAAATATGATAGTTGGGCATCTTGATGTGCGTAGATGGCCTCAACTTCGTCTCCCCCAGCATGATTATGTGTATATCCTGATGTTGAGCTACAGTGCGGAGTTCATGGAGCTTCTGCTGGATACCATCCGGGTTCTAGTAGAGCAGACCCAGGTTCATGTTACTCGCCTCCGTAGTGCCGAGCCAGTAGTTGTGCTAGTGCTCGCATCACTGCGGTTATTGGGTCGCCACCGGCTCTGAAGTCAGCCAGTACCTGGCTGCCGTTCTCAATGGCGATGCCAACCAGCCTCTGGATTGCATCCACTGTCTTGGTTGGTGGTTGGCTGTCTTGGTGTTGTGGTTGGTACTGGTCTCGGCTGGGATTTGGGTTCTTTCCTTAAGGTAGAGCGCGCTCTATGAGTAGAGTGGGTTCTATTTTCTGATAGAGCCTTTTCTGGCGCTCTACCTTCTGTAGTTGTCTTCCTGGTAACCTGCGCCTGCAAGGCTATCTTTGCCGTTGGGGTTGGGGTAGATGTTGCTGCCTAAGGAGGAGGCTGCACCTTCTTCTTCTTCCTCCCCCGCTTCCTCTTCTTAGAGGGTTGCCTCTCTATGGCATCATTAGCGGGGGGCTGTAGAGTTGCCCCGGTGGTTGCTCTTGTTGTAAGTTCAACCGTTTCCGTAGGTACTGTTCGTGCGGGTGGGGGTGGGGGATGGCGGTGTGCCTCTCTCCCTCTGATGGTAGCCCACCCGTCTTTTTGGATCTCTATGTTCCTTGGGCGACTCTGGGGGATCCTCTTCGGAGCTTCCGGAAGTAGTCCCGGCAGAGTGATCCCCTGCTTCGCTTGCTGCGCCGCGCGTCATTTCGATATATTTTAACATTGACTTTCATCATTGCACCCTTGTATTTTACCCCATATTTTATTTTCTTAAAACATATGGTTACACAATTTTATTTATAAGAAACACATACAAAGTCTAATCATCATGTTATACATTAAATCGTTATCAGATAAAAACATATTGTGATATACAACAAAATACTCCTACGAATATTTAACAAAATATTTTCAAAGTTATAAATCTTAAATATCTAACACACATGGCCAAAACAACATTTATTAATAAACATGAATATCTTAACTAATATAATAGTTTAATTCACAAATTAAAGGTATTAATACGTTTTAATCCGACTTTAATTTTCTGATATAAATCTATTACTATTTCACTATTTTAAGCACAAATTTAGGTACTTTTAACACAACACTTGTCTTATTATCTTATTATTATATAATATATACACAATAATCCTTAAACACTTATTACCTATTTCTAAACATATTGCCGAAATTTTCACAAATTGGTTAAGTGTAATAAATAATTTATTTTTTATCCTTATAGTACATCATTTAGGCTCTAAGTCCCATACAAAATGAACAACCAATCTCTGCACGACCCTTATCATATCAGTAAGAGGCTGCTTTCTTTGTCTAAATTACAACTATCTCTGTTCATTATGAAATATTATTTGTTTACGTATGCTATTCCTATCTAGCCATTATGTATCTTATATCTTATCATAAGAATAAAGTATATTTCTATCTAAAATAAGTATCTAATTTAATACAAGACTTTTATTCGTATTGCATAGCCGGTTACTGTGTAACACATGACTCTAAATTAATCTATAAACAAACTTTTGTGGAATTAACTCTCGACCCCCCGGTCGAACCCTGAACTTTCGTTGGTCAATTATATTGAATCTATTTACTTTTAACGTAAATTACCTTATTATTTGGAATGCCTTATATACTTTAATAGCAATAATTTTAAATACGATTCTTTTTTAAAATGGAAATATGTCAAACTATTTTTTAAGCTCATCGTCAACATTTATTATAGCTTTTTTTTAATACTGTATGTAATATTTTAGTTAGATTTAATTTTTTGCTATGTTTTAATATTTTAAATAAATTAATAATTTGTTTAAAAATATATAATTACTCGTAATTTATATAACTTAGTTTTGTGAGCGGCAAGGGAAATCTGGCTGTCGATTCGGTATCCGCAAACAGAAACAAGCCTAATTACTCTCAGCGGACAAAGGCCTGTTCGGGGATTTTCAATTACTTATCTATATGGATTCGAACTTCATGCTACAAACAATGTAAGTAGGCTGTCTATGATGCTTTTCACATAATAATAATATCTTCTAGACCGAATTTAAAATCACTGCGCTACAGTCCTGTCACTATAATCCTGTCCTACGATACGAGCCATTTGCGCAGGATAGTATTATAGTGGCCGCATGTGCGTTTCGTTAGCACAGGTGTACTCTCTATTCCATCACTCTCATAGTCGAATAGGATCGAAGAGAGACCAGGAACTAACAAGAAACAACGACTTTACATGCTTCCCGAGGCACGGGATTGATCACAGCAACTTTTTGACTCCGGGTTGCTACTGAGTATTTTTGATTTGAAAAAAAACAATAACTGATCTTGGCCCGACCTGGCATACTAACCCGGGACCTCATGATCATCAATCGCACTTAGGAGGACTAAACCAAGGAGTAAGTCACATAATAAAATAATATTTCAATATTATTTAATACCTTATCATTTCCAACCTCTGATGCTGTCCACGTGTAGGCGGAGCTAAATATTACAAGGCCTATCGCAGTAAATCCCAAAAACTCTCTAAACCCACAGAATTATTTTGTTACCGAATAACGAAACCATTTACAATCTTGATCTCGGCCTGTATTAGTTTGGAAATTGATGCAAATAAAAATATTTGTATAAAGTTGATCATCGTAAGAGCAGCATATTCCTAAATAACAACAAAAAAAACTACAAAACTACCAGAGAAAGAAAGTTACCAATTAGCCCCAAGCCAAGCGTGGCGTGGCAACTATGACAGAAATATGAATGAAGCAATCTATGTGAGAGGCGTATGATTTGCAGTAGACCGATAGACTGTAACGGTAACGGTAAAGTTAATTTATAGCGTATTTTTGTCCTACTGTTGGGCACAGGTCACCCTCTTATTTTTGAGAGGACGTGGGACTAATTAGTCTAATGTGCAGCTTCAATGCGTGTTGTTTTCGGCGGAATTACTCATCACACATCCTTTAAATATTTTACGTCTGTTTTCTTCCGATGTTTCCTTCACGGTCGAGTAAGTGGTAAATTAGCACTTAAAATTGCAAATTGCAATTGATGTTGACGGGGTTGAACCCGGGTTGCTACTATGTGAAATTTACGTCAAGCAACCACTAATATGCTTTAATCCGACTTTAATTTTCTGATATAAATCTATTACTATTTCACTATTTTAAGCACAAATTTAGGTACTTTTAACACAACACTTGTCTTATTATTATATATATACACAATAATCCTTAAACACTTATTACCTGTTTCTAAACATATTGCCGAAATTTTCACAAATTGGTCAAATATAATAAATAATTTATTTTTTATCCTTATAGTACATCATTTAGGCTCTGAGTCCCATACAAAATGAACAACCAATCTCTGCACGACCCTTATCATATCAGTAAGAGGCTGCTTTCTTTGTCTAAATTACAACTATCTCTGTTCATTATGAAACATTATTTGTTTACATATGCTATTCCTATCTAGCCATTAGGTATCTTATATCTTATCATAATAATAAATTATATTTCTATCTTAAATAAGTATCTAATTTAATACAAGTCTTTTATTCGTATTGCATAGCCGGTTACTGTGTAACACATGACTCTAAATTAATCTATAAACAAACTTTTATGGAATTAACTCTCGACCCCCCGGTCGAACCCTGAACTTTCGTTGGTCAATTATATTGAATCTATTTACTTTTAACGTAAATTACCTTATTATTTGGAATGCCTTATATACTTTAATAGCAATAATTTTAAATACGATTCTTTTTTTAAATGGAAATATGTCAAACTATTTTTTAAGCTCATCGTCAACATTTATTATAGCTTTTTTTTAATACTGTATGTAATATTTTAGTTAGATTTAATTTTTTGCTGTTTTAATATTTTAAATAAATTAATAATTTGTTTAAAAATATATAATTACTCGTAATTTATATAACTTAGTTTTGTGAGCGGCAAGGGAAATCTGTCTGTCGATTCGGTATCCGCAAACAGAAACAAGCCTAATTACTCCCAGCGGCCAAAGGCCTGTTCGGGGATTTTCAATTACTTATTTATATGGATTCGAACTTCATGCTACAAACAATGTAAGTAGGCTATCTATGATGCTTTTCACATAATAATAATATTTTCTAGACCGAATTTAAAATTACTGCGCTAACAGTCCTGTCACTATAATCCTGTCCTACGATACGAGCCATTTGCGCAGGATAGTATTATAGTGGCCGCATGTGCGTTTCGTTAGCACAGGTGTACTCTCTATTCCATCACTCTCATAGTCGAATGGGATCGAAGAGAGACCAGGAACCAACAAGAAACAACGACTTTATATGCTTCCCGAGGCACGAGATTGATCACAGCAACTTTTTGACTCGGGGCTGCTACTGAGTATTTTTGATTTAAAAAAATCAATAAATGATCTTGGCCCGACCTGGCATACTAACCCGGGACCTCATGATCATCAATCGCACTTACGAGGACTAAACCAAGGAGTAAGTCACATAATAAAATAATATTTCAATATTATTTAATACATTATCATTTACAACCTCTGATGCTGTCCACGTGCAGGCGGAGCTAAATATTACAAGGCCTATCGCAGTAAATCCCAAAAACTCTCTAAACCCACAGATTTATTTTGTTACCGAATAACGAAACCATTTACAATCTTGCTCTCGGCCTGTATTGGTTTGGAAAATGATGCAAATAAAAATATTTGTATAAAGTTGATCATCGTAAGAGCAGCATATTCTTAAATAGCAACAAAAAAACTACCAAAGAAAGAATGTTACCAATTAGCCCAAGCCAAGCGTGGCGTGGCAACTATGACAGAAATATGAATGAAGCAATCTATGGGAGAGGCGTATGATTTGCAGTAGACCGATAGGCTGTAACGGTAACGGTACAGTTAATTTATAGCGTATATTTGTCCTACTGTTGGGCACAGGTCACCCTCTTATTTTTGAGAGGAGTTGGGACTAATTAGTCTAATGTGCAGCTTCAATGCGTGTTGTTTTCGGCGGAATTACTCATCAGAGATCCTTTAAATATTTTACGTCTGTTTTCTTCCGATGTTTCCTTCACCGTCGAGTAAGTGGTAAATTAGCACTTAAAATTGCAAATTGCAATTGATGCTGACGGGGTTGAACCTGGGTTGCTACCGTAATGTGAAATTTACGTCAAGCAACCACGGCTCTATAGTTACAGATTATTGGTAATATATGTATAGATCTTAACTTTTTATGTATGTATGTGTATGGACACATTGAATGTAATGTACTCATATTTCGCTGATTATATACATTTGTTTTCCTGAGATACGTGCCTACATTAAATCGATTATAAAAATCCTATTACCCCTAAATTCTTTTACATTTTTAGAAACATAGATAACTTCGTATTTTTTTCTAACGCAATTTAACAGCGCCAGCATTTAGCAAGACGAACCAACCTTTTTTATCTCGCCAAACCGCAATTCACTGCCGACAGTATCGCCTGACGATACAAGATCATGCACGTTAAGGAAATAAAACCATGGATGGACCTTTATCAAATATCTCAGCTTTATGCCTTTTATTATTTTCCTAAGAAATTTAGATAAAAGAAATATGAAACGTATTATATTTCAGTGTTTCTTATTAAAGAAATAGGAAATAAAAATGATGAATTTAAAAATCGCTATTTCTAACCGAATGAAATTTAATGCGTCAAAATATTTCACACACTTTCTCTCTCTCTCTTTCACACACACACACACACCGACACACACACACACACACACACACACACACACACACACACTGACACTCTTTATTTTGTGTTCGTTCTTTTTAAATTTAATTGACATTCATTCTTTATTATAGATTTAATTTGTTATTCTAAAATAAAGAGCTTTTAATATCTTAATCGTTTCACTCTTTTTAAAGTTGATCAGGCGAATGAGAAAAGGGTTAGATTAATGCGTTCAGATTTATGAGGAAATATATGGAAACTGCAAGATTAAATTTATTTAAAAAATTAGCTATGTGCCTGATGGATTTCTGTCTGTTCAGTTGCCTGTATGCTGTCAAATCTACTGAAGACTGCAGCTTCATATCCCGTCTAACAGCCATGATATAAAGAGTGTGATCGGAGAGTTTTTGTGTTCTTCTGCGGCGGGTCTTGCAAAACTTAGCTCCGACCGCATAGACAGTTTCCACGAGCTTGTGATTCGTCTGCATAGCTTATATTATTGATGCATACACCGTCAATACGACATCCAACTTTGGTGCTACTAAGCTTTTCGTTCAATTGATTCACATATAGGTTGAAGAGACGAGGAGAGGTCAACCCACCCTTACGTGGGGTAAGGGTGTAGTTCTTCAAGTGAGCGTTGTCACCTTTCTTGAAGAACAAAACCACCGCACTTCTGCTCCACGCCTCCAGTGTAATGCAACCATGGAGGACGGAATTAAAGAGCTTCTGAAGGACTTTAAGTACCGGTTTTCCACCTGCTTTCAGAAGCTCCGCTGTAATTCCAACCTCGCCTGGGGCCATTCCGTTTTTAAGGTGCTGGAGAGCCATTTTAATCTCGCTCAGACTGACGTCCGGGATATATTCGGAATAGTGTCGGATAAGATTCGCTCTTGGATCGCTACTCACACTTGCGTGTGACTCCAATGATGATGTGTACAGCTGCCCATAGAACCTCTCAATCGCACTCAAAATCTCAGGTGTCCCGGAAATGATGCTGCCACACTCTGTCTTCAGATTCAACAGTTGGCTCTTTCTGGCAGACAGATCTCTAGCAAAGACTTTGGAGCCTTGGTTCCGGTCGATCGCTTCTTCAATACGAGCAGTATTAAAGTTGCGTAAGTCCCGTCGCATGCATTTGGAGATCTGTCTGTTCAGTTGCCTGTATGCTGTCAAATCTACTGAAGACTGCAGCTTCATATCCCGTCTAACAGCCATGATATAAAGAGTGTGATCGGAGAGTTTTTGTGTTCTTCTGCGGCGGGTCTTGCAAAACTTAGCTCCGACCGCATAGACAGTTTCCACGAGCTTGTGATTCGTCTGCATAGCTTATATTATTGATGCATACACCGTCAATACGACATCCAACTTTGGTGCTACTAAGCTTTTCGTTCAATTGATTCACATATAAGTTGAAGAGACGAGGAGAGGTCAACCCACCCTTACGTGGGGTAAGGGTGTAGTTCTTCAAGTGAGCGTTGTCACCTTTCTTGAAGAACAAAACCACCGCACTTCTGCTCCACGCCTCCAGTGTAATGCAACCATGGAGGACGGAATTAAAGAGCTTCTGAAGGACTTTAAGTACCGGTTTCCACCCGCTTTCAGAAGCTCCGCTGTAATTCCAACCTCGCCTGGGGCCATTCCGTTTTTAAGGTGCTGGAGAGCCATTCTAATCTCGCTCAGACTGACGTCCGGGATATATTCGGAATAGTGTCGGATAAGATTCGCTCTTGGATCGCTACTCACACTTGCGTGTGACTCCAATGATGATGTGTACAGCTGCCCATAGAACCTCTCAATCGCACTCAAAATCTCAGGTGTCCCGGAAATGACGCTGCCACACTCTGTCTTCAGATTCAACAGTTGGCTCTTTCTGGCAGACAGATCTCTAGCAAAGACTTTGGAGCCTTGGTTCCGGTCGATCGCTTCTTCAATACGAGCAGTATTAAAGTTGCGTAAGTCCCGTCGCATGCATTTGGAGATCTGTCTGTTCAGTTGCCTGTATGCTGTCAAATCTACTGAAGACTGCAGCTTCATATCCCGTCTAACAGCCATGATATAAAGAGTGTGATCGGAGAGTGTTTGTGTTCTTCTGCGGCGGGTCTTGCAAAACTTAGCTCCGACCGCATAGACAGTTTCCACGAGCTTGTGATTCGTCTGCATAGCTTATATTATTGATGCATACACCGTCAATACGACATCAGACTTTGGTGCTACTAAGCTCTTCGTTCAATTGATTCATATATAGGTTGAAGAGACGAGGAGAGGTCAACTCACCCTGTCTTACCCCACACTATAAAAAGTACTATTTGGAAAGTGTTTTAGCCCATCTTTTTTCATTATTGTAACAATATTTCAATAGAGATAGAATCTCATGGGGTAAACTAGTGTCATGTTGTAGCTTTTTCCACAGTTCATTATACGATATCATATCAAATGATATTGATAGGTCCAAATAACAGGCATATACCGGTGTTTTTCTTGCTGTATAATATTGTCTAGTCTGTTTGAGGCACAATATAGCACTTTCTGTTGAAAGTTTAGGCATAAAGCCAAATTGTGCATCGTTAAGCTTCAAGTGCTTACTAAATTTTCGTCAAGCAGACTGTCCAAAACTTTAGCAATAACAGTGGCTAGTAAAATTGGCCTGTAATTGGATATATCTGAGGAGTCTCCAGTTTTGTTTTTTATGATAGGTACAACATTTGTTCGTAATAATTTTTCATGGAGATGGGCAACACACAAGTTAAAAAACATAGAAAGTACTCTTGGTAGGTGTACTCCGGCATACTGCAAGTGCTCGATGCTGAGGTTATCGTTGACTGGAGATTTTCCTGGCACCTTCTTTTTAATGACGGAAGCGACGTTCTTCGAAGTAAACCTAATACTCCGAGACATGGCCCTCCACAGCTTGCACCTGTGATGGCGCTTGTCCTAAGGGCGATCCTACTCTGAAACACTGCTGAAACAAATCGGCTATCTCGCTGGATTCATGCACACCCACAATACTCACTGGAAGACTCAGTTTATGGTTCAATTTATTTGTTGTCCTCCAGAACTTTCTAAAATTATTCTTTGAATGATATTCCGCAATGATGTCCATTTTTATCTGTGATTCGGCATCCTGACACCATTTTAATTTAGACTTAAAAATGCGCCTCAATTCACACATATAATTGTACATATCACCTGAAATAGGTTTACCACTTTGCACCCAATCTTGAAAGCACAATCGAGCCCTCCTGTGAGCCCCACTTACATGTTTATTCCAACCTGTTACGTAATGCCCTTTCTTTATCATCCTAACATTGTAACTTCGCTCGGCGGCTATATACTATAAGTGTACTGTGGCGGATTGGGATTATTTTATTAGATATAGTGGACTGTATTGATATTCTAAATCCCCTGAAACGTTCAGTTACCGCAGTCACAAAATCACACCAAAAACAGCAATAAACTACTCACGGTCTTACTAGCCAGCCTCCCAAGATCAGCAAACGTTGACAGCTCCTGGTAGCTTCTTCTACACGGTAGAATACACTAGCAATTAGATTGTACACGGTACACTCTGGAGTAGTCCCTTTTTTTTAAGTTTTTGGAGAGATGTTCACATCACGAACACAAAGAGAATGTGTATGACTTGTCTCGCCTCCTACCCTCCTCTTCTCTTTTTTTAACTCCACAGATTATTACAACGCATATTACGTCGCAATGTTGCCACTAGGTGTGACCGGCGCTCCGATCGTAGCAGATCATTGTGCCTCGGTATAAATTTTGTGAGTTGCGGTTTATTACTGAACACACCCCCCACCGAAACCATCTTGATGGTTTCTCCTAACTATATGAAAAAGATATTAGAGAAAATATTATAACTTAAGCTACGGAACATGCAAAATAACGCTGAGACACAGAATGTCCTCAACGAGAAAAAAAAATATTAAGACACGTAAAAACTAATTTGAATAAGGTAGAGGACTCAGTTTATTAACTGGTCTCTGTAGAGTACTCTTTTGAGTGCGAAGCGTAACACAACGAACAATCCCATCTGGACCGGGGTGAAGAGCCTCAATTCTACCCAAAGGCCAATTGCACGGCGGTACATTATCAGTTTTTATGATTACGAGATCACCTATTTTTATATTAGATCTATCCGAATGCCACTTTGCTTTCTGTTGCAGCGTATTTAGATATTCGTGACTCCATCTACGCCAAAACATTTGTGAACATTTTTGAATATATTGCCAACGTGATAATCGATTTATTGTTATATCCTCTACATTATACTCAGGTACTGCTGTTAACCCTTTTCCAATTAGAAAGTGTCCCGCAGTCAAAACGTTGAACTCATCAGGATTATCACTAGCTGGTAACGGACAAAGCGGCCGCGAGTTGAGAATCGCTTCTACTTTACAAAACACTGTTGTGAGTTCCTCGAACGTCAAACTTTTTTCTCCTACGGCTCGCGTTAATAGATACTTGGCGGATTTAATTCCAGCTTCCCAGAGCCCACCCATATGTGGTGCACCAGGGGGATTAAATCTCCATATAATTTGTCGTTTTGAGCAACCCTCTAATATATTGTTTTTTTGTTCGAGCATAAATCTTTGTACTTCGGTTAAATGCTTACTAGCAGCTATGAAATTAGTTCCGCAATCAGAATAAAGGAAGGAGCACACACCGCGTCGCGCTACAAATCTGTCTAGACACGCGAGGAAACAGTCCGATGACAACGACGATAAGACTTCAAGGTGTACAGCTTTTGTCGAATAACAAATAAATAATGCTAAATATGACCGTTCAACCCTAGCATTTCGTCGTAAACTTTCTTTTGTAAAGAACGGACCACCGAGGTCCACCCCTACATGCTCAAAAACATTACAAGGTATCAATCGGGCTGCTGGCAAAGGTGCCATCTCAGGCTGTAAGAGCACTGGGTTGTGATTAAAACAAATTTTGCATTTGGACAAAACTGACCGAATAATGCGACGGGATGCTAAAATCCAAAAATTTTGATTAATAATGTTTTGTAAGGTGCGTGGACCTACGTGTAAATATTTTTTATGTAAATATTCAATAAGTAAAAAGGTAAATCTACTATTTTTAGGTATTAAACGAGGATGCTTCGCGTTATAAGGTAACGCTGAATAATTTATTCGACCCCCCACCCTGAGGTATCCGCGTTCGTCAATAAATGGAGATAATTTTCTCAACGACGGAACGTACTTTGTGCCCTTTGACAATCTATTTATTTCATTTGCGAAGTATGCACTTTGTACTAATTTAATTAAAACATCTTGGGCAGTATTTAATTCGTTAGTCGTCAGTATTGATTGCTTCGAGTGACCGGATTTGAGTCGGAACAATCTCAATATTCGAGCAAACGTACGTTGCAGTTTATAATAAGAAGAGAAATTGGAAAAGATTCGGTCACAGAACTCTAACTTAGTCTCCTCTATCGAATTATTTTCATTTGTGATTAAATTGAAGGAGCCTAATGTATGATTTGATTTCATTTCGGGTGTATTACTTTCATGTTGGTTGATAAATGTTCTCACTGGCCACTGCGAATAGTCGTCGTACAACCAAGATGGGCCCTTCAACCACTGCTCACTGCACTCCACGAGCTGTGACGGAGACGCTCCGCGCGAGCATATGTCTGCCATATTGCACTCACTACTCACGTGACGCCAACAGTGTGGAGGTAACACTTCACATACCTGAGTAACACGGTTACTAACAAACGGCTTTAATTTGTAAGCTTCTGTCTGAAGCCACGTCAACACGATAGTCGAATCGGTTAACGCAGTAATACGAGTAATTTTTACACGAGTCAAAATGTCACGGACATATCTAATTAATTTGCTTAACAAAACTGACGCCATTAATTCCAACCTCGGGATAGTTAATGGTTTGACGGGGGCTACTTTAGATTTTGCTGTCACCAGGCGTACTTTAGTTTGACCTCTATCGTTACGACTGATCACATACACACAACTAGCATAACCGCGAGAGCTTGCATCACAAAAGGCGACCAATTCACATTCGGTCTGTTCTGGTAGCAGCATATGTCTATCTATCTTGATTGCCGTTAGTCGCGGGAGATCATCAACGTAATTAAGCCAGCGCTTAGTTACGTCAGTTGGCAGCTGCTCATCCCATCCTATGCCCAGCTTCCATAAATCTTGCATTATCTCTTTCGCGATGAAAATGCACGGTGAAATAAAACCCACGGGGTCGTAAATAGAAGCTAATAATTTTAAAACAGAACGTTTAGTTGTTACTTTATCAGTCTTATCTACTGTGAAATAAAAACAGTCAGTCAAAGGGAACCATTTCAGACCTAGCACTTTGACTGAATATTCGTTACCATCTTTCATAAATGTAACAGGACACTCTCGGTTTTCTAACGGAACGCGTTGTAAAACTTTTGCACTATTACTCGCCCACCTTTTGAGTATAAAGCCACCGGAATTAAACATCTCTAAAAGTTCATCTTGTAACCGAGATATCTGTGACAATGAACTGCAAGAATATAGAATGTCATCCATGTACACGCCCTCGCGCACAACCTTTGCAGCGAGTGGGAAACGTTCTTCCTCGTCATAGGCTAACTGTAAGAGGGTGCGGATAGCTAAGAACGGTGAGCAACTTAAGCCGTAAGTGACAGTTTTTAATTCATAAACGTCAATGGCATCGTTAGGCGAATGACGATACAAAATATGTTGATAACATCTATCTGACTGATTCAGTTTAATTGCCCGATACATTTTGCATACGTCACAAATCAAACAATATTCAAACAACCTAAAATTCAATATTATAGCCCCAATATCTCGATACAGATTAGGCCCGGTCAATAGAATATCATTAAGCGAAACGTTCGTGGACGTTTTAGCCGAGGCATCGAATACCACACGCAAAGGAGTAGTGGAACTACTGGGCTTAAGTATACTGTGATGAGGTATCACATATTTGCTTGGGGTGTCCCCCGAATAAAGCTCCATGTGCCCTAGATTTTCATATTCGCACATGAACTCTGAATAGGCTTGTCGTAATACAGGTGAACGATTCAACTTGCGCTCGGTGAACAAGAGTCGCCGCTCGGCTGCCGCTCGTGACGCGCCCAACGGAGGCGGGTCTGGTATGAATGGTAACGGCACTGAATAGGTACCATCCTCAGTACGACTATAACGAGCCACGAAAATGTCTTCCGCTAATTGTTCCAAAGGATTAATCGAGGGTTTGCTTGGCAATTCTTCGATTTCCCAAAACTTACGCAACGTTTGATCTAAAGACTCTTGTTCATCAAATGAGACTGATAAATTATAATTTTTTAAATTGTCCTTATCATTGCTATAAAGTTTACCACTTACAACAAACCCGAAAGCGGTATCGATCACGCTTGGTATATCCGATGAAATAATATATGGTTTATCCTTAATTAGTTCCGAAACTATATCATTGCCCAATAGTATATCGATACGCGAACGCTTATAAAATAATGGATCAGCTAAATTAAAATTCTTATATTTATTAATAACGTCCGAGTGGAATCGAACGTTAGGCATATCAGCAGATACCTTAGTCACTACGACCATGTTCAGTGTAAAACTAGGTAGGTCAGTGTGTAGGGACCTTAATGTGCATGTAATCATGCCGTGATTTTTTACAGCCTCTCCACCGAGACCATAAATATTAAACGAACACTTCTTTCGAGGTAAGCCCAAACGTTGAGCACACTCAGTTGTAATAAATGAGCTCTGAGCTCCAGAGTCAATAACTGCACGGCAGTATTGAAGCTGGCCGCTACTATCAATTACTAACACGCGCGCCGTTCCCAATACAACACCGTAACCCGAGTGAGCGTTATTGGAATGAAGCGTATCTATCGTATAACGCTCTGAGTCACTCATAGCCTGAGACGAGACGAGTGCTTGTTGCACTTGCGAGTCAGAGCACAATGGACGGGTGGATGTTGGCACGAGCGTGTCGCTCACTGGCTCCCTATGCAATAGATAATGATGTAGTGACGCACATACACCACAAGACATCTCACTTTTACAAGTTGAGGTATCATGATTTCCTTTTAGGCAATTATGACATAATTTTAAGGTATTGACACGGTCAATCCTTTTATCTACGGTCAATTTACGAAATTGATCGCACCTATAAATCATGTGATTTTGATTGCAATGCGCGCAAATTATTTTTTTATTTTTATTATAATTTGACACATTAGTATTTAAAACTGTCTTTGAATAACTTTTGTAGTGGTTATTATTGTTGCCTTTGTAATTGTTACATATAGACTTATTTCTTGATTGTAACGACATCGTACTATTCGATGAATGTTCGAGTACTTTAACTTGTTTATTTACAAAACTAATTAATTCCGAAAAAGATGGAAGTGAATTTTGATCCCGATTTTCTTCAAAAAGCCTCCTAGTATGCGCATCCAACCCACGTAAGGCTAAATGACAAAATAAATAGTCATGTAAATTTTTAATTTTTAATGCCTCGATGGCTTTAAAAGAGTGATCGAATGTTTCGATAAATAAAGTAAGATTTGCGGTAGTATCTTTATTTAACGGCGTAAAGTTTATCATTTTGTCGATGTACCTACCCACGAGTATTCGATCATCTTGATATTTATTACATAAACTTTGCCATACGACAGTATAATTAGCGGCTGTTATGGGCAATTTTTTAACAATGTTTAATGCCGAACCTTTAACACATGAAAGCAAATAGTGAAACTTATCTATTTCATCGAAATCTCGATTGTGGACAAGTGATACAAATGTATCGTAGAATGTGGTCCACTTCTCAATATCACCATCGAATTCAAATAAACGTAATTTAGGTAATGACGGCCTTACATCACTCCTATCTTTCCTACTGAGGGATGCCTGCTCGTCCGGTTTTAATCTTAAATATTGCAACCTACATGCCTTATAAAGTTCATCAAATGTATCTAATTCTCGCGTTGACAATCTTGTCTCCGGTTTTAATGATATATCTATTTCAATAATATTTAACACTGTTTCTTCAAACTTTGAGCGGACACTTTCTAATTCGGAATAATCGGCTAAGAAATTCTGAATTTGTGTGGGATCATTTATTTGGGATCTCGCGATATCGAAAACCTTTTGTAATTTAGCAAATAGGTATTCCTTTTTAAAAATAAGTGTTTGCCTTTTTATTTGTAATTTATCCGACATTATGAACAAATTACAAAATTAATACTTTATAAACGCACCGCGAGCAATGGACATCCAGGTAAAAAAGAGGCAAATTAAATAAGGGATATTAAATTAATTAAATGCGTAGTTTTACTCAAATATATGACGTCCACGGGACGCGAATTAAGGGTAGAAAATTATTATTCGAAGATCACTAATTCGAATATATGCGGCTCGAAGGCCAGAAATGTGGCGGATTGGGATTATTTTATTAGATATAGTGGACTGTATTGATATTCTAAATCCCCTGAAACGTTCAGTTACCGCAGTCACAAAATCACACCAAAAACAGCAATAAACTACTCACGGTCTTACTAGCCAGCCTCCCAAGATCAGCAAACGTTGACAGCTCCTGGTAGCTTCTTCTACACGGTAGAATACACTAGCAATTAGATTGTACACGGTACACTCTGGAGTAGTCCCTTTTTTTTAAGTTTTTGGAGAGATGTTCACATCACGAACACAAAGAGAATGTGTATGACTTGTCTCGCCTCCTACCCTCCTCTTCTCTTTTTTTAACTCCACAGATTATTACAACGCATATTACGTCGCAATGTTGCCACTAGGTGTGACCGGCGCTCCGATCGTAGCAGATCATTGTGCCTCGGTATAAATTTTGTGAGTTGCGGTTTATTACTGAACATGTACTTTCAATGTCAACATCATACATTTTCTTTAATAACATTCTATGACTTATATTACAACACATATTATCAGAGCAATATGTGAGTTATGCAGGAAAATCTATTTCACATAATCGGGAAAGACAAAAAGCATGAAATTTATTTATTTGTTCAGCATCACGCTCTCCCTAAATTATAAGTTACTCCCTATAAAATTACCTATCTGCCAGTGAAAATTCCATTAAAATCGGTCCTGCCGTTTCAAAGATTAGTCGGAACAAACAAACAGACAAACAGACAAAAATTTTAAAAATTGTTTTTTTTTGTTATAGTACCGTAATACCGTATATACTTTCATATGCATTTAGTAGAAAGTTGTTATTTTTACAATACAAACAGACACTTCAATTTTATTTCTTTGTCTTACCTAGTTTGAAGAGCAGTTCCCGCCCCCTCAATTGCGTACACTTTAAAACCCCCTAACCCCTAACACTATCCCCGTCATCACTAATTCCAGCACCACTACCCCCAACACCACTGAAACAGGAAATACACACCACTGACGACAATACGACACGTGTTTCGTCTCTACACGAGGCATCTTCAGGTGATGCAGACTGCCGGTGGCTGACCGCTATGTATGTATAAATTAGCAGGTTAATACGGTTTCGACTTTATGAATCATGTAACGTTACTTGAATCATCGCAAGTTTGGTGATATAAAATATATATTCTCATTACGTTTTGAGGTGTGGATTGGTTGCAGCTGTTTTTGTGATTTGGATGTACCTTCCTTTCGAGGTAAAGAGAAATTATAGTCAATGCTGGTTCAAAATTTTAATGAGTTGAAAATTATCTTATATTATCAAAAGTAATGATGTGAGCATAGATTGTAAATGTGGCATGAATGCTGCTCTCTTGATTCGGGATAGAGGATCATTTGTTAAAAAATTATTACTAAGCAGCAATAGTCAAGAACAATGCCACAACTAATTCCGGTAGTCCGTTAAAGTATCTACCGTAGCTACAAAGTTAAATTCTCGATCTTGATTTTATTCAGTCCCTACTGGCTCGGTATTGATGAATATTGTAAAAACAGCCGGATTAGAAAAGTTTTCTTATTAGCTGGCAGTGCTGAATGGTTTTAAAGTAGTACGCATTCTTCTGTGTGCATGTATTTACAACCCAATAGAACAGTTCTCGTTAAAGGTGAAGCATGACATAAAAGCAAGCAACTGCAAATTCACAAATAGTACGCCATATGCTGATTCATAAGTAAAGTAATCCAAAATTTTACTCCAGACATGTGGAAAAAATACGTGCATTATGATATTAAAAATGAAAATGGATTATTTGGCAAGGAACGCAGAAAAAGAGAAAAGTCTACTGCTGAACAAAGAGGTCCTCAAAGGAATGCCACGAAGCGCGGTTTTGAGCCACCTGCATCCATCCACTTCCTGTATGTATATATATATATATATGTACATATATATATATATATATATATATATATATATATATATATATATATATATATGCATACCAGGTCGTCACTTCATCTAATGGATGGACGTCCCACACTCGAGAACCTTTCTTCTGGTTCGGTTGTTGTTTGTCGTATCGATCGTATGTGGGTTAGTTACTCTGGTCCTACTGCGGATACATTTATTTCTAAGTATATCACAGAGTAAACCATATAGAACTCATAGAAGAACATAGTTCACTTATAATGAGCTTATAAACTATTTTACAAAAAAATAAAGTATAATATTTAAACATGTCCAGCACATCCATTGTTTCAGCAGTGAACGCGTTAAAAAATACTATCGTAAATGTACTGCTTCAATTTTGATTTAAAAAGGCCAAATGAGTCGCACTCTTTTATATAATTAGGTAATTTGTTGTATATTTGTGCTCTCTCAAACATTATGTTCCTTTTACTGTGGCTAATTCTTGGTGTCGGCAAACAAATCTTATTTGTGTTTCTTAAATGATGTTTGTAAGTACGTTTTGTGAAAGATATTTCGGTGTGAATCTTGTTTGTTAAATTTTTTTGTATTAGAATGCAAGTTATGTATGTGTAAGTTTGCTTTAAGTTAATTATTCGTGATTTTTCATATAGTTGTTTCGTATTCGTTTGGCGATCATATTTAAATAGGGTTTTGATAATTTTTTTTTGTGATGTTTGTAAGCTTTTAAGGTTTGTTTATGCAGCACATCCCTACACCTCGATAAGGTACTCTAAATGCGATTACACAAGGTCATTCGAACCCTGCGCGGTATGCAACCAACTTATTCTACGTAACGCACCATTCAATGCAATTAATTTTGATCTAACATTTTCGATATGACATCTCCAAGTGAGTTTATCATCCAAATGCCTTAGGACTGCATGCATATTGCTCTTGGTGCGAGCGGTGGATCATTTCATTATTAATAATTAGCGGTGCGTGCTGAGGGATTGTTTTGATTTTAGCCGCAAATATCATATAAGAGGTATTTTCTGCATTAATAGTTAGAAGATTACTATGACACCAGTTATTATATATATTCAAATCGTTTTGTACTTCCTTAATAATTTCATTAATCATGTAGCATATTATGTCGGTAGATAATAATAACGGTTTCTACGGCTACCCTGTATTGTGTGATTAAATAATCGTTTACGGTTTCGGTATGTTTAAATAAACCCTTCCTGTATTCCTTGAATAGAAAGGACATTACAGTGGCGACGAGTTTATTTTACGAATAATGTGGCCTAGACATTATTCGTATCAGTACCTGTATCATGTATAACTACCAATTATATTAACCATATAATTTTAGTAACATATTTCACTTTTTAAATCTTTGTTAATTCAGCAACCGTCCGTCGTGACGTCTCTCTCGAAGTTCGCATGTCGCTAGGCGCAGACGCGTGATATACGCGGGTGAAACCGCGGGGCACAGTTAGTATTTTATACATTAAAACATCAATAGCAACTTTTTGCAGATATAATAAATAAATAAATACCATTGTTACTTCGCATTGTAACTCGGTAAGCTTTATTGGTGTCTGCAGTTCATATGATTACTTAGCAGTAATCTTCATTGCAAAAACCGTGTTATATTTTTTTTAAATGTGCAGCAATTACTTTGCTTTTAAAAAGGCTTTATACGAAATTTTCAACACCCCCGCCTTAATTAACGAATGAAGTGAGCAAGCACGCAGTTAATAAAGTTATAAAATATACACGAGGCCAATAGAATCTCTAGAGAAATTTCCTCTTGTTATCGTTTGTCTGAAGAAAACAAGAGTGTTTTAATATGCGGGTAATCAAAGAGTTTCAAAATACTTCTTGAAAATGTGCACACATTCTCTATGTAATTAATGAAAAAGTAAATTTTTATCCGACGTATTTTTATATTAGATAGCTATTAGTATTTGCTTGATTAATTACTGAAATTAGAAGATAAAGCAATTAATTAGTATTTCTTACATTATTAGAGCTTTTATGTCGTCTAAGTGCTCTAAGACACATTATGTTGGATCAAATAGTGACTGTACGCCCAAAGGGCATGAAAATAGGTGTCAGATTTATTTTTATTAAAAAATAATTATATTGTTTATTCTGTGAAATACTTAGAAATAAATATATCCGCAGTAGGACCAGAGTAACTAACCCACATACGATCGATACGACAAACAACAACCGAACCAGAAGAAAGGTTCTCGAGTGTGGGACGTCCACCCATTAGGTGAAGTGACGACCTGGTAAGCATATATATATATATATATATATATATATATATATATATACAGGAAGTGGATGGATGCAGGTGGCTCTAAACCGTGCTACGTGGCATTCCTTTGGGGACCTCTTTGTTCAGCAGTAGACTTTTCTCTTTTTCTGCGTTCCTTGCCAAATAATCCATTTTCATTTTTAATATCATAACGCACGTATTTTTTCCACATGTCTGGAGTAAAATTTTGCGTTACTTTACTTATGAACCAGCATATGGCGTACTATTTGTGAATTTGCAGTTGCTTGCTTTTATGTCATGCTTCACATTTAACGAGAACTGTTCTATTGGGTTGTAAATACATGCACACAGAAGAATGCGTACTACTTTGAAACCATTCGGCACTGCCAGCTAATAAGAAAACTTTTTAATCCGGCTGTTTTTACAATATTCATCAATACCGAGCCAGTAGGGACTGAATAAAATCAAGATCGAGAATTTAACTTTGTAGCTACGGTAGATACTTTAACGGACTACCGGAATTAGTTGTGGCATTGTTCTTGACTATTGCTGCTTAGTAATAATTTTTTAACAAATGATCCTTTATCCCGAATCGAGAGAGCAGCATTCATGCCACATTTACAATCTATGCTCACATCATTACTTTTGATAATATAAGATAATTTTCAACTCATTAAAATTTTGAACCAGCATTGACTATAAGTATCCCTTTACCTCGAAAGGAAGGTACATCCAAATCACAAAAACAGCTGCAACCAAACCACACCTCAAAACTTAAGGAGAATATATATTTTATATCACCAAACTTGCGATGATTTAAGTAACGTTACATGAATCATAAAGCCGAAATTTATATAAACTCGTGCGTTTGTAAGATCCGTATTAACCTGCTAATTTATACATACATAGCGGTCAGCCATGCATCACCTGAAGATGCCTCGTGTAGAGACGAAACACGTGTCGTATTGTCGTCAGTGGTGTGTATTTCCTGTTTCAGTGGTGTTGGGGGTAGTGGTGCTGGAATTAGTGGTGACGGGGATAGTGTACGCAATTGAGCGAGGGCGGGAACTGCTCTTCAAACTAGGTAAGACAAAGAAATAAAATTGAAGTGTCTGTTTGTTTTGTAAAAATAACAACTTTCTACTAAATGTATATGAAAGTATATACGGTACTACGGTACTATAACAAAAAAAAAAACAATTTTTAAAATGTTTGTCTGTTTGCTTGTTCCGGCTAATCTTCGAAACGGCAGGACCGATTTTAACGGAATTTTCACTGGCACTATAATTTAGGGAGAGCATGATGCTGAACAAATAAATAAATTTCATGCTTTTTGTCTTTCCCGATTATGTGAAATAGATTTTCCTGTATAACTCACATATTGCTCTGATAATATGTGTTGTAATGTAAGTCATAGAATGATATTGAAGAAAATGTATGATGACATTGATAGTACACTTTGTATAGCCGCCGAACGAAGTTACAATGATAGGAAGATAAAGAAAGGGCATTACGTAACAGGTTGGAATAAACATGTAAGTGGGGCTCACAGGAGGGCTCGATTGTGCTTTTAAGATTGGGTGCAAAGTGGTAAACCTATTTCAGGTGATATGTACAATTATATGTGTGAATTGAGGCGCATTTTTAAGTCTAAATAAAAATAGTGTCAGGATACCGAATCACAGATAAAAATGGACATCATTGCGGAATATCATTCAAAGAATAATTTTAGAAAGTTCTGGAGGACAACAAATAAATTGAACCATAAACTGAGTCTTCCAGTGAGTATTGTGAGTGTGCATGAACCCAGCGAGATAGCCGATTTGTTTCAGCAACGTTTCAGAGTAGGATCGCCCTTAGGACAAGCGCCATCACAGGTGCAAGCTGTGGAGGGCCATGTCTCGGAGTTGAGTATTAGGTTTACTTCGAAGAACGTCGCTTCCGTCATTAAAAACAAGGTGCCAGGAAAATCTCCAGGCCACGATAACCTCAGCATCGAGCACTTGCAGTATGCCGGAGTACACCTACCAAGAGTACTTTCTATGTTTTTTAACTTGTGTGTTGCCCATCTCCCTGAAAAATTATTACAAACAATTGTTGTCCCTATCATAAAAAACAAAACTGGAGACTCCTCAGATATATCCAATTACAGGCCAATTTTACTATTCACTGTTATTGCTAAAGTTTTGGACAGTCTGCTTGACGAAAATTGAGTAAGCACTTGAAGCTTAACGATGCACGATTTGGCTTTATGCCTAAACTTTCAACAGAAAGTGCTATATTGTGCCTAAAACAGACTGGACAATATTATACAGCAAGAAAAACACCGGTATATGCCTATTTGGACCTATCAAAAGCATTTGATATGATATTGTATAATGAACTGTGGAAAAAGCTACAAAATGACACTAGTTTACCCCATGAGATTATATCTCTATTGAAATATTGTTACAATAATGAGAAAAATTGTGTGAGGTGGGCTAAAACACTTTCCAAAGAGTACTCATTATAGTGTGGGGTAAGACAGGGTGGGTTGACCTCTCCTCGTCTCTTCTACCTATGAATCAATTGAACGAAGAGCTTAGTAGCACCAAAGTCGGATGTCGTATTGACGGTGTATGCATCAATAATATAAGCTATGCAGACGAATGACAAGCTCGTGGAAACTGTCCATGCGGTCGGAGCTAAGTTTTGCAAGACCCGCCGCAGAAGAACACAAAAACTCTCCGATCACACTCTTTATCTCATGGCTGTTAGACGGGATATGAAGCTGCAGTCTTCAGTAGATTTGACAGCATACAGGCAACTGAACAGACAGATTTCCAAATGCAGGCGGCGGGACTTACGCAACTTTAATACTGCTCGTATTGAAGAAGAGATCGAGCGGAACCAGGGCTTCAAAGTCTTTGCTAGAGATCTGTCTGCCAGAAAGAGCCAACTGTTGAATCTGAAGACCGACAGCGTCGTTTCCGGGACACCTGAGATTTTGAGTGAGATTGAGAGGTTCTATGGGCAGCCGTACACATCATCATTGGAGCCACACGCAAGTGTGTCAAATGATCCAAGAGCGAGTCTTATCCGACACTATTCCGATGATATCCCGGACGTCAGTCTGAGCTAGATTAGAATGGCTCTCCAGCACCTTAAAAACGGCAAGGCCCCAGGCGAGGATGGAATTACAGCGGAGCTTCTGAAAGCGGATGGAAAACCGGTACTTAAAGTCCTTCAGAAGCTCTTTACTCTCCTCCATGGTGGCAATACACCGGAGGCGTGGAGCAGAAGTGCAAGGGTTTTGTTCTTCAAGAAAGGTGACAACGCTCTCTTGAAGAACTATAGACCGATTTCCCTTCTGAGCCGCGTCTACGTGCTGTTTTCGAGAGTCATTACGAATTTTCTCGCGCCCAGACTTGACGACTTCCAGCCTCCCGAACAAGCCGGTTACCGAAAGGGTTTAGCACCATAGACCACATACATACCCTTCGGCAAATTGTACAGAAGTCCGAGGAGTACAATTTGCCACTATGTCTGGCATATGTGAACTACGAGAAAGCCTTTGCTTCCGTCGAAATTTGGGCGGTGTTGCAGTCCTTTCAGCGGTGCCAAGTTGACTTTCGGTATATCGAAGTGTTGAAGTGCTTGCACAGTAAGGCTACGATGGCTATCCAAGTACAGAACCAGAGTAAGAAACCTATCCAATTGCAGAGAGGTGTAAGACAGGGTGACGTCATATCCCCGAAACTCTTCACCGCTGCATTGGAAGACTTTTTCAAGCTTCTGGACTGGAAAGGATACGGTATCAACATCAATGGCAAGTACATCACTCACCTACGATTTGCCGACGATATAGTCTTTATGGCAGAATCGCTAGAGGACCTAAGCACTTTGCTCTATGATCTCCATAGTGTTTCCCAAGGGATAGGTCTTAAGATGAATATGGACAAAACAAAGATCATGTTTAATGTCCATGTCACACCTATGCAGGTAGTTGTTGGGAGCATTTAGCTCGAAATTGTTGACGAGTATGTTTACCTGAGACAAATAGTCCGACTAGATAAGTCCAACTTCGACCGAGAGGTCAATTCACGGATTCAACTCGGCTTGGCAGCGTTCGGAAAATTAAGGCACATCTTCTCGTTAGGTATACCTCAAAACTTGAACCGAGACTGTACAACCAGTGCGTGTTGTCAGTGATGACATATGGAACTGAGACGTGGTCCTTCACTGCTGGCAGGATAAGGAAGCTCAAGGTCGCTCAGCGAGCTATGGAGAGGGCTATGCTCCGTGTTTCTCTGCGTGATAAACTTAGAAATGAGGATATCCGCAGTAGAACCAGGGTGACCGACATAGCCCAACGGATTAGTAAGCCTCGGTGGCAATGGCCCGGCCATATAGCTCGAAGAACCGACAACCGATGGGAAAAATAAGGTTCTCAAGTGGCAGCCTCGTACCGGCAGGCGAAGTGTAGGGCGTCCCCTCGACTACATGGAGTGACGACCTGGTAAAATATGCAGGAAGTCGATGGATGCAGGTGGCTCAGGACCGTGCTTAGTGGCATTCCTTGGGGGAGGCCTACGTTCAGCAGTGGACTTGTGAAGGGCTGTAATGATGATGATGATGATGATGCAGACGACATGGCCTTGCTAAGCCCATCAATCGGTGCATTGAAGAGACTGTTAAAAGAAGATATATGAGTCTTATGTCGCGGCCCACAGGCTCAAGTACAACACACAGAAAAGTGAAATAATGATTTTCAAATCAGGCAACAAATGTCACACTCTGTGGTAGTAGTCTGAATAGAGTTGAAAAATTTAAGTACCTGGGCCACTGGGTTACCGAAAACCTAACTGATAATACTGAAATAGAGCGGGGGCTTCATAGCATTTTAGAAAAAGAAGTATAAAAATATAATAATAAAATAATATAAATAATAGAGTTCCGAGTAATAAATTAAACCCTTTAAAATTCAGTCATAATAAAATCCACGCGGGTGAAGTCGCGGGGAACAGCTAATCTTGTATAAACTGCCTTGCGTCAAAAGTTTTTCATTGACATAAAATCTGTATACTCATATTTACTAAATTGCATATAATTTTTTACAAGTTTTGCAAAATTTTAACAATTTTTTTTCCAATTTACACAATAATAGAACACGCAGAACAAACTTTTATACATCCTTTGACTATAAGGCACAGACAAAAATAACAATATCTCTGGCAGGAGTACGGTTATTTAAGAGGAGGCTATATTTGATATTTAGCAGCAGTGTCTCGCGGATCTTTCAAAAGATTCTTAAGGATACAAAGGAATTGTAGACAATGAAATAGCCAAGAGAGATACGATCAAAAAGAACGCAATCAGGACTAGCACCGTTTCGCCTACTATTGTAGATCCTCTACAACATTACTATCAAATTTTTCAAAAGTAATCCGAGTAAATGGTCGATAATTTACTTCAAAAGCTATAGTATTAAGTAATAAATAAAGAAGTAACCGCTTAGCGGTTAACTGCAGCTATAGAAGTAATCACAGAAGTAAAAATACTATATCTTTATTTCCTGTAACTTTCTTTTTATAATCTTTAACTGTGCTTCTTCTAGTGCTATAACTACATAACTCGACTTTCGAGATATTGTGATATTTAGTGGATACTTGGGTGTTTTATGTAACACCTAATCTGTTAGATATTTTAAATATATATTTTTTTGTTTAATAATTATATTTCTTTTATCTTATTGAACTATTCACCAGCAACAGCAGTTATTGGGTTTATCTTCAAAATTCTATTATACTTTGAATTACTAACAGAAATCATCTATTTGTAATTTATCACATAATCTACTTGAGCTTACAAGATCACAGCATAAGAATTACAAAGTAACATAGCGGAAATGCTAATTAGAATTGACCTAGTTCGAAGACTAAGATTAATTAAATTAAAGTAAGTTTCGCTGCTCATGGGAAATCTATGAAACAAGTAAAAGCAGTACTGGAGTTTTCAGGCTAATGTGTATTAGAAACTCGATTATGTCTCAATGTATTTGGGTTTATATATCACAAACTTGAACTATCATTTTAATGTTTAGATAGCCCAGCAGCGTGAATAAGCAGCTAACAATATACTTCTGTAATCCTAGGCTCTATGGTTCTTTGAATGTGAGACATAGTTATTAAATCTAGATTTGTCAAATGTTTATCCTAAATGTTTGCGATACAGCATTTTAACATGTAGTGGTTACTTATAGAATATTTTAGTTATCTAAATGAGTTAGAATTAAATGACTTTCAGAGCTCCCGAGAGTTTTTCTTGGTGTTACTATATTCGTAGAAAAAATGGAGTGATGTATTTTTTGCCACTACTAAACTCCACGACATGGTTAATTAGACCTATATTCTACTTCCTATAAACGTTATTTAATTTTTTTGGTTTAGTCATTTTTTGGTTTGGTCATTGAATCAATTGGCTTTTATATTTTCTTTATCGACTACTAAGTTTCCCCAGTTCATCTTGGATTATATACTCGTACTCATTACGCATGCGATCACGTTTTATCGGACATCGTATATCCACTGCAGTGTTTACATTCCCTTGATCTAAAACTTTTGAACGTGATCGACGAAGTTTCACCAATAGTTAATTAGTTTAGTATCAGAGTAACTAAACCAAATAAACTAGTCTGGCCATAAATGATATTACAATTTAAAGTGATCTTTTTCTTTTTTCTGACTTTAAAATTGTAAAACGTTTATTATTGAAATAAAAATTTTGACAATTTGCCGACATTAAACTTTCAACGAATTTTATGCTGCAATTACGAATTTTGTCTGACTCTATGTAAATATGTCAATATCCTGTTAGATGATATTAACATAGTGTACAGGACATGATAATGGTGCATTCTTAAGCAAAATTGCTGTGATTACTTTACACAAACTGTGTATGTACTGTAGTTTTGTTCTACTGACTTCAAAAAGGAGGAGGTACTCGATTCGACTGTATGGCTTTAAATGTGTTACCTCATAACTATTTTCTGGGTGAACCGATTTGGAAGATTCTTTTTTTACTTGAAAGCTGGAGCTTCTCACGTGGTCCCATAATTTCATCAAGGTTTGACCAATAGTATTAGAGTTATTTTTAATAATTTATATTGAAGTTAATTGTACAAAATTTTGAATAATATATTGCACTATCAACAGTATACCAACCAACAATAACTCTGTTTAAGACTATATAAAAAATCAGGGCTACATCTAGCAGTGTAGTGGCGGTTAAGAATAACCACTACCCCATATCTTCCCGTGGGTGTCGTAAAAGGCGACAAAGGGAAACAGGCAGGAGATGGGCAGCAGCATCTTCCTGATAATAGCCAAAATAACAATAAAAAAAAACTGCGGTTGCCAACCCGCTCGCCAAGCGTGGCAACTATGGCAATATACCCCCCATGAGCAATGACAATAATAAACGGCCCCCAGTCCCCGGCGGCCCCGCTATTCCTGGCTACGGTGGCGACCATGGTAACGGCTGGGCAGGGGGTGCTAAGAATCTCCGGTGGAGGTTCGGTTGCCACCTACGACGACTCGACCTGGCAACATACAACGCACGCACCCTGAGGACTGACGAGAAGATTGTGGAGCTGGAAGAAGAGATAGACAAGTTACGCTGGCATATTATAGGATTATCCGAAGTCCGAAGAGAGGGGGAGGACACGGTAATCCTCGAATCCGGCAACTTGCTCTATTACCGGGAGGGCGGCCATCTGTCCCAAGGAGGTGTCGGATTTATCGTCCACAAGTCTCTCGTTAACAACGTTGTAAAGATTGAGAGTGTGTCGACAAGGGTTGCGTACCTTATACTCAGAATCACCAAACGGTATTCGCTGAAGGTCATACAGGTTTACGGACCAACCTCGGCACACCCCGATCAGGAGGTGGAGGAAATGTATGAGGATATCTCTAGAGCCATGCATTCCTCCAAAACCCAATATACGGTGTTAATGGGAGACTTCAATGCAAAACTAGGCACAAGAGAGAACGGTGAGAAAGTAGGGAAATTTGGAATAGGGCAACGGAACCCAAGGGGCCAGCAGTTGGCTGACTTCATGGAGAAAGAGGGACTCTTTATGATGAACTCTTTCTTCCAGAAGCGACCCCACAGGAAGTGGACCTGGTCGAGCCCCGACGGTTCGACAAAAAATGAGATTGACTTCATTATGACGACCAGACGACAACTGTTCAGTGATGTCTCAGTGATCGCGAGGGTGAAAACCGGCAGCGATCACCGGTTAGTTAGAGGCACACTGAACCTAAACGTTAAGTTGGAGAGGTCTCGTCTAATGAAGTCAACGCTCCGTCCCCCTCGTGCTCTAATCCAAAGTCCCGAAACCTTTCAGCTCGAGTTACAAAACCGTTTTCAGTGCCTAGAAGACTGCAATGAAGTGGACGATTTGAATGACAAGCTCGTGGAAACTGTCCATGCGGTCGGAGCTAAGTTCTGCAAGACCCGCCGCAGAAGAACACAAAAACTCTCCGATCACACTCTTAATCTCATGGCTGTTAGACGGGAGATGAAGCTACATTCTTCAACAGATTTGACAGCATACAGGCAACTGAACAGACAGATCTCCAAATGCATGCGGCGGGACTTACGCAACTTCAATACAGCTCGTATTGAAGAAGCGATCGAGCGGAACCAAGGCTCCAAAGTCTTTGCCAGAGATCTGTCTGCCAGAAAGCGCCAACTGTCAAGGCTGAAGACAGAATGTGGCAGCATCGTTTCCGGGGCACCTGAGATTTTGAGTGAGATTGAGAGGTTCTATGGGCAGCTGTACACGTCATCGTTGGAGCCGCACGCAAGTGTGAGTAACGATCCAAGAGCGAGTCTTATCCGACATTATTCCGATGAAATCCCGGACGTCAGTCTGAGCGAGATTAGAATGGCTCTCCAGCACCTTAAAAACGGCAAGGCCCCAGGCGAGGATGGAATTACAGCGGAGCTTCTGAAAGCGGGTGGAAAACCGGTACTTGAAGTCCTTCAGAAGCTCTTTAATTCCGTCCTCCATGGTGGCATTACACCGGAGGCGTGGAGCAGAAGTGCGGTGGTCTTGTTCTTCAAGAAAGGTGACAACGCTCTCTTGAAGAACTACAGACCGATTTCCCTTTTGAGCCGCGTCTACGTGCTGTTTTCGAGAGTCATTACGAATCGTCTCGCGCGCAGACTTGACGACTTCCAGCCTCCCGAACAAGCCGGTTTCCGAAAAGGCTTTAGCACCATAGACCACATACATACCCTTCGGCAAATTGTACAGAAGTCCGAGGAGTACAATTTGCCACTATGTCTGGCGTATGTGGACTATGATAAAGCCTTTGATTCCGTCGAAATTTGGGCGGTGCTGCAGTCCCTTCAGCGATGCCAAGTTGACTGTCGGTATATCGAAGTGTTGAAGTGCTTGTACAGTAGGGCTACGATGGCTATCCGAGTACAGAACCATAGTACGAAACCTATCCAATTGCAGAGAGGTGTAAGACAGGGTGACGTCATATCCCCGAAACTCTTTACCGCTGCATTGGAAGATGTTTTCAAGCTTCTGGACTGGAAAGGATACGGTATCAACATCAATGGCGAGTACATCACTCACCTTCGATTTGCCGATGATATAGTCCTTATGGCAGAATCGCTGGAGGACCTAAGCACTATGCTCAATGACCTTAATAGTGTTTCCCAACGGATAGGTCTTAAGATGAACATGGACAAAACAAAAATCATGTTTAATGTCCATGTCACACCTATGCCGGTAGTTGTTGGGAACACTAAGCTCGAAGATGTTGACGAGTATGTTTACCTGGGACAAATAGTCAGACTAGGTAAGTCCAACTTCGACCGAGAGGTCAATCGACGGATTCAACTAGGTTGGGCAGCGTTCGGGAAATTACGGCACATCTTCTCGTCAGGTATACCTCAAAACTTGAAAACGAGACTGTCCACCCAGTGCGTGTTGCCAGTGATGACATACGGAACTGAGACGTGGTCCTTCACTGCTCGCCGGATGAGGAAGCTCAAGGTCGCTCAGCGAGCTATGGAGAGGGCTATGCTCGGAGTTTCTCTGCGTGATAAACTCAGAAATGAGGATATCCGCAGTAGAACTAGAGTGACCGACATAGCCCAACGGATTAGTAAGCTGAAGTGGCAATGGGCCGGCCACATAGCTCGAAGAACCGACAACCGATGGGGAAGAAAGGTTCTCGAGTGGCAGCCTCGTACCGGCAGGCGAAGGGTAGGGCGTCCCCCCACTAGATGGAGTGACGACCTGGTAAGATATGCAGGAAGTCGATGGATGCAGGTGGCTCAGGACCGTGCTTTGTGGCATTCTTTGGGGGAGGCCTATGTTCAGCAGTGGACTTGTGAAGGGCTGTAATGATGATGATGAATGATGACATCATGCTGTTAGGATCAGAAAGTCTGTGAACGATATCAAAGCCAGAAATTGATGAAATTTTATAGTGGATGACCGACTGCGAAAACAGGTCATGGATACGCGAGTGTTCATGGTGCTGACCTGGGAACGGATCACTATCTAGTGATTACTAGATTTAGGGGTCTGTTTGCGGGTTGGCGCTACCAGACGGCAGTGACAGAACCACAGTCGGTCTGTCGCATCCGAAGCTGGAAGCTTCAGGAAGCGGATACTAGGAACAAATAGTTCTTTCAATAGAGATACGGTTTTAAGAGGTGGCTCCTTAATATTAGCTAGTAAATTATTATCATGTAAAGAACGTAAAGACATTGTGAGCCTCTCTGTTGAGCGAACTGTAGAAATGGCATGTGTTGAGTTTGAGCACCTCATTGTTGTGAGCGTCTACAGACGTTGTACATATGATACTTTTGAAAACATTATGGAGGAATGATTTCTCATATTTACGCGAACACTACACATTTAAATAAAACTAATTTTACGGATTTTATCGCGTATATTAACTTATTTTACTTTCCCGACGTTTCAAGCACTTTACAGCACCCATGGTCACGGGGGGGACTGAGGTGTATGACGTCCCAATGTCATAGTTAACCACGGCTACCTCCAGATTAAAAATTTATTAATTTTTGTTCCGATCTACGCAGTATGAACTTACAGTATCATGAAGTCTTGCAGTTGTATGCTTGGGTTGGGATTTAATTTTATTAATTATGGGATCCCAAGCAGATGGTAGCACCCAGCCATCTTCTCTATTGAAATTAGGATGTTTTTTGATTTCAATAGCCTCGCGAATCATCCTTGGAAGGAATCGATGTTCTTTAGCGAGGATTTGTGGTCTATCAAATCTAATGTAGTGACGGGGGCGATCCTGTACGTGTTCACAGACTGCAGACTTCCCGGAGCGTCTATTCTTCACATCAGCTATGTGCTCTTTAACGCGGGTTTTTATGGATCTTTTAGTTTGTCCTATATAAGAGAGACCACATTCACAATCCAGCTTGTACACTCCTGCATCTTGCAGAGGAATATTACACTTGACTGATGGTAAAAACTGACTAATCTTCTTCGGCGGCTTGAAATATGTTTTAATGGAAGCACGCTTCAAGATGTAGCCAATCTTGTCAGTGACACCTCTGACATATGGCAGTACAGCAGGCACTCGCTCGACTGTGGCCGGCTTCACTCGTTCACTGTGACGTAGGCGCGGGACCCGAAGCTTATTGTCGTGCAAAACTTGCTTGACGTGTTGGAGCTCGGCGGCCAGGTGTTTACTGTCACAGATCCCTCGTGCTCTCTGAAACAAAGATTTACCCACGGTAGCTAACTGTGAAGGATGGTGGTGAGAATCACCGTTTAAATATCTATCTGTATGGGTGTTTTTTCTATACACAGTGTGGCTCAAGGTGTTATCAGGATTCCGAATTACTAACACATCTAGAAAAGCTAAAGAATTGTTTGCCTCTAACTCCATTGTGAACTGAATTTTAGAATTTAAGGAGTTAAGATGGTCTAAAAATGCAGTTACTTTATCTAAAGGTAGAATTGTGAAAGTGTCGTCTACGTACCGCTTGTAGAATCTTGGCTTTATGGGAGAAGTAAGCAGGGCTTTCTCCTCAAAGTCCTCCATGAATATATCGGCAACAATGGGAGATACAGGTGAGCCCATCGCCACACCATCTACTTGCTTGTAGAACTCCTCCTTTCACAATAGGTAGCCAGGTGTAAGGCAGTGTCTGAGTAATACTGCATATTCTACGGGCATGTTGTTTTCCTCTAGCCTTCTAGTAACAATCGAGATGCAGTCTTCAACAGGTAGGCATGTGAACAGAGACTGTACATCAAAACTCACCATAGTTTCATTGTCTGCCAGATGTAGGTCTTTAATCTCGCTGACAAAATGGTAGGAATCCTTTGTGTGTGCTCTTGTATGTCCCTTGAGCGGTGAAGTATATTCGCTAAGTGTTGCGCCAATCTAAAAGTTGGTGAATCGATTTGGCTCACTATAGGACGTAGTGGAGCATTGGGCTTGTGTATTTTTGGTAACCCATATAACTTCGGTGGTTTAGCACACGTAGGTATTATCGATTTTACGTCTAGATTTAATTTTTCGGAGTGTTTCTTTATGAGATCACTAGTTGTTTTAAGTGTGTTATTTGTTGGGTCATTTTTAACCTTTTTATACGTACTTGCATCCGACAAAAGTTCTTGTATTTTAGAATTATAATCTGACGTATCCATAACTACCGTGGCATTTCCCTTATCTGCGCGGAGAATCGTGAGTTCTGGTTTATTGCGTAGGTTAGTCAACGCTTTGAATTCGTCTTTAGGTAGATTCGGTTTTGGCGCTGAACTTCGACGTAACATAGACGAAATGTCTTGACGTATCGCTTCCAAATCCTCCTTTTGCATATTGTTTTTAAATAAACAGTCCTCGACACTACAGATAATTTGTTCGTACGGTAATTTTTTCGGTGTTATAGCAAAATTAAGACCTTTCGATAATACTCTAATTGTTGCATCATCCAGAGTTTGTTTTGACAGATTATAGACCGCGTTTAATCTATGATCCGCGTTCGTAGTCGACGGTTGCGTTTCGTTCTCACGTCGACACAGATGTTTGACATTTAATTTGGTCGTTAATTTTTGATATTTTACTACTACTACTATACTCTCACCGCTCAAGGGACATACAAGAGCATACACAAAGGATTCCTACCATTTTGTCAGCGAGATTAAAGACCTACATCTGGCAGACAATGAAACTATGGTGAGTTTTGATGTGCAGTCTCTGTTCACATGCCTACCTGTTGAAGACTGCATCTCGATTGTTACTAGAAGGCTAGAGGAAAACAACATGCCCGTAGAATATGCAGTATTACTCAGACACTGCCTTACATCTGGCTACCTATTGTGGAAGGAGGAGTTCTACAAGCAAGTAGATGGTGTGGCGATGGGCTCACCTGTATCTCCCATTGTTGCCGATATATTCATGGAGGACTTTGAGGAGAAAGCCCTGCTTACTTCTCCCATAAAGCCAAGATTCTACAAGCGGTACGTAGACGACACTTTCACAATTCTACCTTTAGATAAAGTAACTGCATTTTTAGACCATCTTAACTCCTTAAATTCTAAAATTCAGTTCACAATGGAGTTAGAGGCAAACAATTCTTTAGCTTTTCTAGATGTGTTAGTAATTCGGAATCCTGATAACACCTTGAGCCACACTGTGTATAGAAAAAACACCCATACAGATAGATATTTAAACGGTGATTCTCACCACCATCCTTCACAGTTAGCTACCGTGGGTAAATCTTTGTTTCAGAGAGCACGAGGGATCTGTGACAGTAAACACCTGGCCGCCGAGCTCCAACACGTCAAGCAAGTTTTGCACGACAATAAGCTTCGGGTCCCGCGCCTACGTCACAGTGAACGAGTGAAGCCGGCCACAGTCGAGCGAGTGCCTGCTGTACTGCCATATGTCAGAGGTGTCACTGACAAGATTGGCTACATCTTGAAGCGTGCTTCCATTAAAACATATTTCAAGCCGCCGAAGAAGATTAGTCAGTTTTTACCATCAGTCAAGTGTAATATTCCTCTGCAAGATGCAGGAGTGTACAAGCTGGATTGTGAATGTGGTCTCTCTTATATAGGACAAACTAAAAGATCCATAAAAACCCGCGTTAAAGAGCACATAGCTGATGTGAAGAATAGACGCTCCGGGAAGTCTGCAGTCTGTGAACACGTACAGGATCGCCCCCGTCACTACATTAGATTTGATAGACCACAAATCCTCGCTAAAGAACACCGATTCCTTCCAAGGATGATTCGCGAGGCTATTGAAATCAAAAAACATCCTAATTTCAATAGAGAAGATGGCTGGGTGCTACCATCTGCTTGGGATCCCATAATTAATAAAATTAAATCCCAACCCAAGCATACAACTGCAAGACTTCATGATACTGTAAGTTCATACTGCGTAGATCGGAACAAAAATTAATAAATTTTTAATCTGGAGGTAGCCGTGGTTAACTATGACATTGGGACGTCATACACCTCAGTCCCCCCCGTGACCATGGGTGCTGTAAAGTGCTTGAAACGTCGGGAAAGTAAAATAAGTTAATATACGCGATAAAATCCGTAAAATTAGTTTTATTTAAATTATGGAGGAAGTTTTTGCTAAGCTTAATAAACAGAATAAATCTGTTGTAATATGTGGAGACTTTAATATCAATCTTCTAGAAGCTTCCTCCATCAATATTAAATTTAGATCATTGTTTAAATCATATGGTCTTTTTAATTTATTTATAGAGCCAACGCGTATTTCTCAATCTAGTGCAACATGTATAGATAACATTTTTACAAATGTGAAGCCGTTGCATAAATGTATAATTCAAAAATTAAGTTCTGATCACTGTGGACAAGTAGTTTCGTTACCTTATGTTCACAAAAAGCAAGTAGATGAGAAAGTTGTGTCTGTTCCAGTAAATGCACGTCGCTTGGAGAAATTTAGAAGTAACAGTGAAAAAACTTCCATCACTTTCATACCAAAATGATCCTAATTTTTTGTATGGAACATTATTTAAGCTTATTTGCAATGAATTCAATAATACTTTTACTTCTAAAACATTCTCCTTGAACAGTCGGAAGTCATTCAATGAATGGGCGACAGTAGGAGTCCATAAGAGCAGGCATAGGTTATATGATCTTTACCATGAAAGGTCATATAATCACAGCGTCGAATTTAGGGAATATGTAAAAAAAGATTCAAAAATATTTAAAAGAGTGTGCTCCATAGCCAAGTCTTTGTATTTGAGCAACAAAATTAAGACAGCTTCCAATAAAATTAAAATGACATGGAGTATAATTAATAGCGAAACTGGTAAGATCAACTCTCGCAATTCAAATTACCAGTTAAGTGTTAACAACAAATTCACTGTATCAGATCAGGACGTAGCAATGGTTTTTAAGAAATATTTTACTGATATTCCGATCTTGACCACTAAGTCACTGAATTCTTCTCCTGCCGTCGCCGAATCATTACTTAAACAAAATGTGAATGCGTGTACAAAGAATTTTACATTTCATAAAGTGTCATCAAAAGTTATTGTAAAATATTTTAAAACTATTGATGTTAAGAAAACTGCGGATCCGTGGGGGATTTCTGTTAAAGTTATTGCGTCTATAATAGATACAATCGCGCCTCATTTAGCTATTATTTTTAATACTAGTATCGAATCTGGTGTGTTTCCTGATTTAATAAGTAAAGTAATAACTTTATTTAAATCTGGTAGTACATTAGATCCCGCCAATTTTAGACCTATTTCTGTACTACCAACACTTAGTAAGATTTTTGAAAAAATTGTTCTTGATCAAATGTTAAATTTTAATAATATAAATAATTTACTTCATAAAAATCAATTTGATTTCACAAGGGGTCGCTCGGCAACTGATGCCGGTGTTGAGCTGATTAAATATATCTTTAATGCATGGGAAAATTCACAGGATGCTTTGGGTATATTTTGTGACCTATCCAAGGCCTTCGATTGTGTTCACCATGAAACATTAATCAGGAAACTTCAACACTACGGTGTAAGAAGTGATGCTCTTAAATTAATTATTTCATATTTAAGTAAGAGAACGCAAAAAGTTGTCATTAACAATATGAGCTCTTCCGGATCGATGGTACAAATGAGCGTGCCTCAAGGTTCAATTCTCGGCCCCTTTCTGTTTCTTGTATACATTAATGACTTACCTTACATAATAGGGGATAACCATGATTATTTGCAGATGACACTTCTTTAATTTTCAAATTAAGTCGACAATTACTAAAATATGACGAAGTAAATAATGCTATATCTAAATTAGTAAATTGGTTCAATGTTAATAATTTGCATTTAAATGGCACTAAAACGAAATGTATGAAATTCATGACTCCAAATGTCAAACAATTAAATACTAATGTCATTTTAAATGGGGAGAAACTGAGTCTTGTAGATGCCACCATTTTTCTTGGAATCACACTAGACGCGAAGCTTCAATGGGGCCCCCATATATCAAAACTAGCAAGCAGGCTTAGTTCTGCAGCATATGCTGTAAAAAAGATTAGAAGTCTTACCAGTGTTGAAACAGCTAGACTAGTTTACTTTAGCTATTTCCATAGCATAATGTCGTATGGTATTTTGCTATGGGGACACGCAGCTGACACTGAAATTATATTTGTTTTACAGAAGAGGGCCATAAGAGCAATTTATGATTTAAAGCCTAAAGAATCGCTGCGACAAAAATTTAAGGAAATTAATATATTAACTTTGGCCTCTCAATACATTTATGAAAATGTAATGTACATACACAAAAATAATAGTAGTTTTACAAAAATAAGTGATATTCATTCTGTAAATACTAGGAACAGACACAAGCTTGTAGTACCAGTTACTCTATGTATACGCTTTTACAACAAAATTCCAGAAAATATACAATGTTTGACCTGCTCAAAGTTCAAAAACTTTATTAAACTAAGTTTGTATAAAAGCGTCATTATAATATTAAGGAATTTATGGATGATAATAACCCCTGGAAATGAGGTGATCGCTACCAAGCTATTTCTAATTTGTTGTGTTGTTAATTTGTGTAACATCATGATTGTAAGCAGTTATTTTAAAAAAAAAGTCCCGCTGGGTTTCTTGCTGGTTCTTCCCAGGACAGAGGTTTTTTCCGAACCAGTGGTAATCAAATAAAAGAGTGACTTTCAATAAGTATTATTTATAATCTATATTGAATAAAAAAGTTTCTGTTTCTGTTTCAAAATATCATGCGAAGGTAGCCGAAAAGCTTGACACCATCGATGGCAAAAAGAATGTGTGGAAAGAACATGGCAGAACCTTAAGGGTGGAATAGTAAGTGCAGCGGAAGAAGTGTGTGGAACGATAAAAAGAGGTAGTAGTAAAAGAAGAGGTGGAATGATGAAGTGAAAGAAGCTGTAAAGAGGAAGAAGAAAGCATGATTAGACTACTTGGCCTCTAGTAATGATAAGGATATGATAGAGAAGATGAAAGAAAGATATAAGCTGCAAAAAGTTCATACGAAAACATTGATTGAGGAAGTGCGTGAAAGGTGTAGAATGGAAGCGGACGAAAGGTTGTCGCACAACTTTAAGGAGAACTCCAAACTCTTCTGGAAAGAGGTTGGAAGGACCCGAAGTGGTGCGATGGCCTTAAGAATTAACAAAGTGCTTTCGAGAACCAATGACGTCCTCTAAGAAAATTCGGACGTCATGCAGCGATGGAGCGAATTTTATAGAGAAATGTATGCGTGTGATGATCTCAGTGAGGGATCCGGGGGTGACGCCGTGACTGGTACGCCAGAACCGGACCTCGATGACAATGAGGTCATAAGTATGAAAGAGATTGAACGTGCGATTCGAAGTTTGAAATGTGGTAAGGCTGCGGGACTAGACAGAGTTACTGCTGAAATGGTCAAGTATGGTGGGCCTCGCGTCTGGGACAGCTTTCATCTGCTGTGCAATTTGTGTTGGCGGACGGGGGATGTCCCGGATGATTGGCGATTCGCAGTCATTGTGCCTTTATATAAAGGTAAAGGTTCATATTTTTACTGTCGGTGCTATCGAGCGATCAGCTTGACCAGTTTAGCAAGTAAAGTTTACTCGAAGGTTTTGACACGTAGGATCCAAGAGAAATCGGAAAGATTTCTATGGGAGGCACAATGCGGATTTAGATCTGGAAGAGGATGCACGGATCAAATGTTCTCTCTCCGCATGATCACGGAGAAGCTTCTGGCTGCTACCCAGAAGATTTTCTGTGCTTTTGTGGATCTTGAGAAAGCATTTGATAAGGTTGTAAGGAAGAAAATGTGGGAACTGTTGCCGGGGTATGGTGTGGATGGTCGATTGCTAAGGGCTGTGCAGTCACTTTTCTGTGACTGTAAAGCCTGTGTGCGGGTAGGGCATGACCTGTCACCCATGTTTAGCTTCCAAACGGGCGTAAAACAGGGTTGTGTCATGTCTTCCTAGCTGTTCATACTGTATCTCGACAGCTGTTTACAGAAGCTGAAAGATAGCTGTTTGGGTGTGAAATTGGGTGACATTAAAGTAAATTGTCTGCTGTATGCTGATTATGCAGAATGATGAATATGCTGTATGAGATATTGCACCATCATAGGCAGAACTGCAAGCATTAGTCAAGTGTATGAAAGAGGAATGTGAAATTAAAAGTCTCCGTTTGAATGCTAATAAAACTAAGGTTCTGGTATCTGAAATGGACGAAGAGAGAACGAAGTGTGAAATATGGGTAAATCAGGAATGTCTAGAACAGGAAAATGAAATTGTATACTTGGGGAGTGCTTTCAGTCGGGATGGAAATTGTGATTAAGATGTGGACAGGCGTGTCGCTGCCGGAAAAAAGTCAATGGTGCCCTGACTACGTTAGTCAAAAAGCAAGGCGTAGTGAAGCGTGCACGTCTTGCAATACATAACGCAGTGTTGGTACCGACTTTGTTATATGGCAGCGAAACCTGGGTATGCCAGAAGAAGCATAAAAGTAAGTTGAATGCAGTGGAGATGCGATCTCTTCGTAAAATATGCGGCCTTACCATGGCCGACCGAAAGCGTTTCTATTCTAAACTAAACATTTCTATAATTTTTTTTTCAAACGACCAAACTTTGATTTTATTAAGAAATTATTTAAAAAACTGGGCGTATTCACTGCCCGCGGGCTTGCTGGAGTCAGTCAGTGAGCGCTAAGCTCTTGAAGGTGAAACCCGTGTTGTTTGTCACGACGTCAGCCAGCGCACATGCTCGCTGACGTCATCTTATCAATCGATTATATTAATATTACTAATTAGGTTATTTATAGGTAGTATTATTTGTTTGTTTTGGGTATAATTTTTCGTATTAGTTATACATATATTTGTTGTGTTTTTTACTGCGCGATGAAGCTTTTTGCGTGTATTTTCTTTGAAGTAAATGCAAATAAAAAATGAAGCACCATTAGCATTTAAGGTTCGAATCCATAATTAACATTTCGACAAATATTATAATTTACACTATAAAAGACTAATTCAATATTATCAGTATAGTATACAGTTAAAAATAATCCTAATACCCATCCACAATATCTTATTAGGTATAGTACTGCCTTTTTGGTCTAGTGGTTGTAGTAGTGCGACTGCTGATCATGAGGTCCCGAATCCCGGGTCGGGCCAAAAAGTAAGTTATGAGTTTTTCATTTATGTTCTAAGTTATAATTAGTATTACTAAGTTATAGTTTTTTGCTAAAATATAGTATATTATTTATTGCTTGATTTTTCTTCTTTTTCAAAAAATAATTGAGTACGTAAGGTGTTCTTAATATACGCCGAATGTCAGAGAGAAAAGCTAGTACATCTTTTGCTAAACTTTAAAATCTAAAACCAATTTTAAAACAGACGAATTGATCATAACTCCCTTAGCTATAAAATAAGTTATGATCTAATTAATGGTATTTATTCCACTTAATGGCAGCCCTGATTTATATTACGTGGCTGAAATTAGGTACTTTTTATTAGGTACGTCAAAATAAATAACAGCCGGGCGGCTGACATTATGCACTCCATACATTTCTTATATCTAATTACAGCCCCATTAATTTCCACTAAAAGAAAATAAATAACTTGTAAATTCAAACAAAAATGACTGCATTACTATGTCTATAGTCATATTCATACAAATCAAAAAGTCTATATATGAGATAATGTAAAGTAAGCATAATTTTACCGGGATCATAACTTGTCAAATAATTAGGAAAATGATCGTTTTTCGTTGCGTACGTGTTTTGATTTTTAATTTAACACTGTTAGGTTTAAAACTGAGAGGTAAAATTTGAATAAATATACATTCCTCTAGGCACAAAGAATTTTTTAGGTGACAATATTTGTAGTTAAGACGACTAGAAATCTTATTTATGGAGTAAAAAGGCGAAATGACTGGAATTAGGGGCATGACTGGTATTAGGGTCATCCACCCTAATTCGGTAAAAAGTATCTAAATAGGTATTAATATACCTACTTTTTACTATAAACTAAAATTTTTTAAAACTAAATTTAACCAAAAAAAACTAAACTGACCATTTATTTTTTAACTCAAAACAGGACATGGGTTTATTTATACTCTAAAAACTATAACTTTATACAATTAGTGTTCACTATAAAATTATATTCGGTATAGAGGGTAATTATTAAATGCAACATATTTTTTTAATTATTAATTACATTTGTCAGTGGATTAAATTTGCTTTAATAAAGGGATGATTTTAAATAAGAATAAAATTCTGGTCAAGTTTTTTTATTGTTACCTTTGTTAACAACATCGCCTTTAGAACTGGAACCGTAAGTGCTTTTTTCAGACGTCCACAATTTATTCAAAATAGAAAAATACTCTTTCTACTATAGTATTTATACCAGGTAGAAATAAAATATATTCGAATAAAAAAAAATTATGTTTAAGATTGTTGACTTTGAATACTTCCATCCAACGAGATACGGGACAATTTTGTGTCCCGGAGCTTTGTTTCGGGACAATGGGACAGGTGACCGAAAAAAGGGACAGTCCCGTTCAAAACGCGACGTATGGTCACTTTAGCTATAACCCGGCGACGGCTCCGTGGCGCAGAGGCTTAGCAATCTGTTGTTGCGCTGAGGGCCGCGGGTTCGAATCCCGCACGGAACAAGTATTTGTATGGCCTACAAATAATTGTTCAGGGTCTGGATTTTGTCCTTGTGCAATTTATGTTTGTAAACTGCCTCCACGACACAGTAGAAAATCCTAGTGTGGGGGTAACGTTTTTTTTTTAAATTGAAATTGAAAGATTGAACCCTTATACTTCTTGTTGATTTTTGTATTACCTTTATTAAAGTTACCCTTATGTATAAATAAATATAATTACGTATGTAGAAATAAAATTGATTTTTATCCTCATCAATCATTGGGGTGAGGATAATGTCAGCGAGCATAAGTAATAAGCAGGCTAAGTTACAAGGTGCTCAGTTCAAAAATTATTAGGTAGTTATGTTACTTTTCAATACGTGACACGTAAAAATTAACAATAATCAACAATACATCTGCGAAGCATTCTAATTATTTATTTATTCTTTATTGCACCAAATATTTGTACAAAAGGCGAGCTATCTATCTATTTACCTATAGTGAGTATGTATCTTTTAAACTCACAATTTTCAATGCTTCATTTATAATACATAATTAAATATAAAATTTCATAATTGGATAATATATGAGAATACATACTTCTAATATAATGCAACTAATATACCGAATAAAAAAATTAAAATACATTAATCGTTGTACGCTGTGTGTATTTCCATAAAATAGTTTATTGATGTTGAAAAAATAATACTACGTTCGTACAGTAGGTGGCGTCTTACATATTTCTTACGCAACATATTGTGGCGAGTCGGCGCGGCGGACCAAATGCTCAAGGTCATTCGCATGGAGTAGCCCCTTAAAGTCTAAAAATAAGTTTACAAAGATATTCAAACTTTTGATAAATTTGTACACATTTGCGCAAATGCATTTTGTAGTGCAACCAAACTTATTGCCTCACTAGTCAGGTCTTGATAGAGGCTCATGAAGCAATAATAAAAAATCTAATTTCTTAGCAGTATCTTTTTTATTTCTCAGTATATATATATATATATATATATATATATATATATATATATATATATATATATATATATATATCTATATATATATATATATATATATATATAATACGGTTACTCAGAAAGTTCTGTTTTCGAGAGTCATTACGAATCGTCTCGCACGCAGACTTGACGACTTCCAGCCTCCCGAAATAGCCAGTTTTCGACAAGGCTTTAGCACCATTGACCACATACATACCCTTCGGCAAATTGTACAGAAGACAGAAGAGTACAATCTGCCACTTTGCCTTGCGTATGTGGGCTATGAGAAAGCTTTTGATTCCGTCGAAATTTGGGCGGTACTACAGTCACTTCAGCAATGTCAAGTTGACTATCGGTATATAGAAGTGCTGAAGTGTTCGTACAGTAGGGCTACAATGGCTATCCGAGTACAGAACCAGAGTACGAAACCTATCCAATTGCAGAGAGGTCTAAGACAGGGCGACGTTATATCCCCGAAACTCTTCACCGCTGCATTGGAAGACGTTTTCAAGCTATTGGACTGGAAAGGATACGGTATTAACATCAATGGCGAGTACATAACTTACCTTAGATTTACCGACGATATAGTCCTTATGGCAGAATCGCTGGAGGACCTAAGCACTATGCTCAATGACCCCAAAAGTGTCTCCCGACGGATAGGTCTTAGCTCTTAGCTCGAAGTTGTTGACGAGTATGTTTACAAATAGTCTAACTAGGTAAGTTCAACTTCGACCTAAAGGTCAATCGACGGATTCAACTCGGTTGGGCAGCGTTCGGGAAATTACGGCACATCTTCTCGTCAGGTATACCTCAAAACTTGAAAACGAAACTATACAACCAGTGCGTGTTGCCAGTGATAACCTATGGAACTGAGACATGGTCCTTCAGTGCTGGCCGGATGATGTAGCTCAAGGTTGCTCAGCGAGCTATGGAGAGGGCTATGCTCGAAGTTTCTCTGCGTGATAAACTTAGAAATAAGGATATCCGCAGTAGAACCAGAGTAACCGACATAGCCCAATGGATTAGTAAGCTGAAGTGGCAATAGGCCAGCCATATATCTCGAAGAACCGACAACCGATGGGGAAAAAAGGTTCTCAAGTGGCGGCCTCGTACCGGCGGACGAAGTGTAAGGCGTCTCCCTACTAGATGGAGTAAGGACCTGGTAAGACATGCAGGAAGTCGATGGATGCAGGTGGCTCAGGACCGTGTTTTGCAGCATTCCTTGGGGGAGGCGTATGTTCAGCAGTGGACTTGTGAAGGGCTGTAATGATGATGATGATGATGATGATGATACAGAAAGTTTAGTGAAACTCATAATTAAACTTACGAGTATATGTAATCTCTTATTTACTGCCAACGTTTTATAGCCCCTTTTCATTCGTTCAAACCATTTTTGAAAACATAAGAACCATTGGTCTGAGTCTGAGACTATCACGGCTTCTTCGGGCTGGCCATAAATTTCAAACCTCTTATCCAATATTTCATTATTGGGAAAATAAATAAATGGCTTGGACTGTTATGGGTCATTGATCACACTCCACCTTTTCAGAAGCCAAAAGTGACTATCTTGTTCGCGATGACTTCATGGTGCTATAGAAAACGACTTCTTGGTCATTTTCCCTAAATTTATCTAACACATAATTGGGCAAACATGAATGATAGTGTACAATACATCATTAACTGTCTTCTGCTCATCAATTGAGATTGTGTAGACAGGAACCGTGTGGGGAAAAAATACACAATCATTTTGTGCCCATGCTTCTTGCCTGTCTCAAGTTTGTTAGTCTTCTGTCACCTTTGAACAGAGTATGGGACTCTATACAGGAAAGAAAGCAGGAGTCTGCTTCCTCTTCTAACTGTAACAATATTATGTATATTTCACCTTTTGTTACAATGTCATACACACAGCATTTGAACACCAATACATTTTTTACACCAACAACAATCAACTCTTTTGTTCCAGGATGTGTCCATGAGGAATCCAGCGGCCACAAAGTTTTCTGACTTTTCAATTTTTCTTGAATTTGGCTTATACCAATACCCAAAAATATGTCCTTGAATCTTCTCACAGGTGATGCATCGTTTTTAATTTTAATTAATTGCTTGACAGTAAACACATTTTTTCAGTCATCGCATTTGAGGGTCGACATTCATGAATTTTATCATGCATTTGTCAACTTATTGTTTACACTTGCGCAAAGATTATAGGCATATTGAATAAAACTATTTTTACGGATTCTATCGCGTTTAATTAACTTATTTTATATTCCCGACGTTTCGGTTGCTTTCCAGCAACCGTGGTCACGGGGGACATGTCCCCCGTGACCACGGACCACGGATTCGGATCACGGACCACGATCCGGATTTCACGCACCACGATCCGGATTTCACGGACCACGGACCGTAAAATAAGTTAATTAAACGCGATAAAATCCGTAAAAATAGTTTTATTCAATGTATAGTGTTCGCGTAAATATAAGAAATCATTATTATAGGCATAGTAAAATTAACTTACTGTGGGTGGCGCGCGTATCATACCGGCAAATTTAGTTTAAAATCATTCAATGTCTATGAATGTATAATCATTCTCAATTAACTGTTCCCAATTTAAAACGATATTTCCACAATTATTACTTCTGCGGTAGAAACGCGCCAGATACCTGCTAGTTTATAATAAAATCTTAGGATATATTTTTTTCTTTATATTAAAACTTACTTTTATTTCTATTTCATGAAAACTTTGTTACGCTATATTTCATTAAAATTTCTTTACGACTTTTTTATTCCTTGCCGTTTTAAAACTAGCTTCTTCTAATCCGTTAACGTGCCAAGCTTCATAGAATATTTAATAAAATTAGACATCGGCTTTAATCATTAAAATATCTTAAATTATAAAGTTATAAGAGAAACAAATAATTAAGTGGCCGAATGATCCCTCATAAGCAATTAAATCGTGAAAGTCAGACGTATCCTTGACTTTCTGTGTTTATATCTTTGGACTTCATATTTTTGGAGAAGAAGTCCAAATATATAAAGTTTGTCATCTTTGGACTGAAGCACTCCAGTCTTCTTCCACTTGACCGCAAGAGAAGTCAAGAGCAACTTGAATCGTCGACGTTCTAAGTCCTGGTAACCTAAGATACAGGTATTACCTAGTTTAGGTACCAATTTTTCACCTAACAATAGTATTATTTCAGATATAAGCTCATATCTTTTGTTGTGTTTGGAATGTATATTGTTGGTGGAAATAAATAAATAAAAATTTCTTTCTGATCGATTCAAATAACTAGCACTGCGAAGATCCCTTTGCATTTCCTTTCGCATTTACCACTATTAGTGCTTAGAGTGCATAAAGACCTCCAAGAAACAAGCTTTCTCCTTTTTAAAAGTCCCGTAAAGCACCTAATATTCCCCTGGTTTTGTAGATTGGTAGCAGCTGACACTTATCTTCAAGTGTGCCATATCGTTTGTTTTCACTCGTATAAAAACATACTAATTCTACTCTTTGGAACTTTCATTATGTTATAATAAGAAATACTGTGTAAAATCAGAAAAAAGTTTCACTTAATATTTGAACGTTATGATTTTTTGAGTAAAACACTAGAAATATAAAAAATATGTCACTTATTCACATAAAGTTAAGAGTCTAGCAAATTATGAGGTATCTTTTTCCCTCATCGACCGGCAAAGACATAATAGTCTCTCCCACAGGAAAAAAAATTGGCGATTGTAATATCAGATGTCTTGCGACAACCACTATATCTTAATGTTGCGACACCCATGGAATGAGATGAAGTGATAGATTTTCTTATATTCTAGTAAAAATCTACGTGGTAGAGCAATGCTGCAGCAAATTATGGCTGTGGCACGAATAAGTCGCCTCGACTGGGGTGGGACCACGCTCTCACAGAATACCAGCGTAAAATAGCAGCTTATCATCTTAAGGCTACTGTTTCGTATAATGAGTGTAGAGAACTGGAAACTTTTTCTCTGGTAATGAGGCATTTCATCTTAATCTTTTGTAGGTGTGGCGGCACTGTCGTCGCGCCACAAGCGAAAACACATTGAAGCCTAAATCGCGCTAACAAAGTTCCGAAATTAAAAAACGGTATACATAGAATATCTCCGAACTACCCCACTCGGAGCGTTGGCCCAACACCATGCCCGGCGAGAGATCTCCCCTTTTCCTTTCTACGGCCACAGTAGGGATATAGTAAATCTTTAAATCGTCTATTTTTATATTTTTCTTTTTTTTTTTAAGACTTAGCATTAACTTCATAAAAATACGTCACTTAAATGACCTAACAATATAAATATTTGGTCAAACTTAATACTCGCACTGGTTATACTGCTCCTATCTCATTTTACAGTCTGTGAGATTACGATTCCGAGCAAACACCGTCTTATTATGTTCCTGAGGAGCCTCGTTCGTAATTTCCCGCAAAGACCGCTTGGAAGTAAGATTAGCATTTTGAGAAATTTCTTACATGCTCCATCTGATGGGGGGTCGTTACACTTACTGTCGCAACACTCTAAAATTAATGTAAGCCAGATGTTTTCTACAGATTAAAAAGAGTATCATAAACTCGTATATCTATCCTATTACGTACATTTTCGTATTAACTCGAGATTAAGAGATAAACTCTCTATTTATTCAATGAGAAATTATTTACATTACTATTTCATTTAACTTCATAGAACACTTCGTCATTTACTAAGTGTGATTAAATAGTCTTCTTCGATTCCAGTCCCGGCTATTTCATCGTAAACACATACGTCATTCCTCCGTGAATATTTTCATAAAAATAGTGCAACAATTGGACAATCGCGTATTCTTGATGCAACTCCATCAAAATAAAGCATTGACATAAAGTTTAGTGGAATGATCACAGTGCAAATATTGTTCGTCTTGCGAAAAATCTGCAATTAATACTACACAACATAACTTAACTTGTTAACAGCGGTTATAATCATAAACTAAATAGTGTTATCACTATTACCAACATAACCAATCACCAACTGAAATTGACAGTGAAGTTTTAGTGTTACCAGTGAATAAAAACAATCAGTATTGCCAGTACAGAATAAAAATTACCACCAAAATGGAAAAAGTATGGAACAATTATTATCAAAAATTGATACAAAGGCCGGAAAACAAACTATTCTCATAATAACATCAGTGACAAACAATATGGACGAAAATTGAAAACGGTCATGGAAGTAATTACTCTCCTTAAAAAAGAAAGTCTTAACGCTGGAAAAAAATTAAATTCCATAGAAAAAGAGAAGCGAGGACACAACTTGGTTTTCTATGGAGTAATGGAGATATGTAAAACAGAAGTTGTACTGATAGCCCACATTAAGGAAGCTATAATAGAATCGGCAACATACCTAGACAGCCACAGAGACATGCTGCAGTTATATTGTGGTTTCAGTACGAATGGTTAGGCTCGACCGGGTTAAGACTACGCTCTCACAGAATACCAGCGTAAAATAGAAGCTTAATGCTGCTGTGTTTCGTATGATGAGTGTGGAGAACCGGAGACTTTTTACTGTAAGCGAGGCATTCTATCACAGTCCTCAGGGGTGACAACGCATCTGCATTTTGATTCTTAATTGAGGATAAATGTAGATGTCCATGGTCCACAGCATCCACTTACCATTAGGTTTTTTTTTGAGGATAAGGGTGACAAACGAGCACACAGTCCACCTGATGGTAAGTAGTTGCTGTGGCCCATAGACATCTACATCCATCCTCTACTACAAATCAATATGTAGATGCGCTGTCACCCGTGAGGACCAAGATGGAATGCCTCATTTCCAGTGAAGAGGACCACTGGCCACCTGCACTCACCAAGCGAAACGCAGAGGTAAACCTCTACTTCACGCTGGTTTTCTGTGAAGTCGTGGTACCACCCCGGTTCGAGCCGGCCTATCCGTGCGACAGCAAAAGCTGCCGCATGGCTCTACCACTGTTAGGTGGACTATTAGGTGGACTGTGCGCTCATTTGTCACCCTTATTCTATAAAAAAAGTCATGAAATTACAAACGTGTGCAGGATTGAACAACGTTCTAGCAAAAAAACCGCTCCGTTATAGTTTCCACTGCATCTATATGGAGGAAACATTTGATCTTGAAAAATAAAACTTTTTTTTATAGAAGAGGGACCATAAAAAAAAGTTTCGCCAAACGAGCATGCGGCTCACCTGATGGTAAGTGACTACCGCCGCCCATGAACAACCGCAACAGCAGGGGAATTGTAATATTATGACTCCTTTTTTGCCCAGAAGACCGTCTGGGCAGGTACCACCAAGTAGGTGCACCCTTTTACCGATTCCAAGCTGCAGTGCAGTTCAGTCTAAAGGATAAAGATAGCTAGTATATTCACAGGCTGTGAGGTATTCCGTCTTATTGTTCAGTGATGACAAAGCATCTGTAGCATTCTTTTTTAAAGTTAGTTGCTGGTATTCACGCACGGTAGCCAAGAAATTCTCAGTAGTAGCCCGGAGTCAGAAAGATAGCGGTGTTCACCCGTCAATATTGCGCCTGCTCTCTCTGTGCCGTTAGTAAGCCGTTAATACTACACCTGGTCTTTCTGTGTAAAGCCGTAAACACTGCGCCTGGTCTCTAGCCAATCGTGTCGGATTGCGGTCTCCTAGGACTATAATATTAAAGGTATAAATGCGTTGCCGGCCTTTTAGAAAGGTGTAAGCTCTTTTCTTGAAGGTTCCTAAGTCGTATCGATCCGGAAATTTTGCTGGTGGTAATTGATTCCACAAGGAAGTTGTGCGAGGGAGAAAACTTCTTCTAAATCGCACAGTGGTGGACCGCCAATCACCCAGATGGTATGGATGGTATCGCGAGTTTTGTCGCGATGTGCGATGGTGAAATTGAGCGGCTGGAATTAGTCCGAACGATTCCTCAGAGCACTCCCCGTGATAGATGCGATAAAATACGCAAAGAGATGCAACATCTCTACGCGGTGCCAGTGTATCGGGCCGATCAGAAAGAACTCGGTCGTCGATGATTCGAACCGCTCTGCGCTGGATGCGATCAAGTGGAAGGAGCTGGCACTGGGGTGCCCCGGCCCAGAGATGAGAACAGTATTCCATGTGGGGCCGAACTTGCGCTTTGTAAAGTTGCAAGCGATGTGCCGGCATAAAATACTATCTCACTCTGCTGAGCACGCCAAGCTTTTTATAGCCAATTTGGTCCTCCCTTCCAAGTGACCACGAAACTGCACACTATTCGATATGTTGACGCCAAGGATTCCGATACTAGCTGAGGCAGCAAGGGGAGTGCCTTGAAACTGAGGAGATACGACAAAGGGGTTCTTTTTAGCGGTAAACGTGCAAACTTGTGTCTTCTGGGGATTGAACTGAACTTGATTTAAACGGCCCCAATCCGAGACTTTGTTAAGCAAAGACTCGACTTCAGACACAAGTTTGTCCCGGTAAAAAACTAGTCTACCACCAGGCATTTATTTATATTTATTATCGAAGAGGGTAACCCGAAAATAGTGTTAGAGAAACGAAAGCAGTTACAGCCACAAGTAGGAGAGGAAAGAAAAAAGGAACCATGGCCAATCTGAAATACGACAAATTATTAATAGTAAAGAGACCTAAAGATATAACCTAAGAAAGCTTGCGCATCGCCGTAGGAATCCGACTAAGAGCGGCGCTTTGTCAACCCCATCAGTGCCCCTGTGGTAGCAGCGTCGACAATTTGGGCTTCACGGACTTTCATGTAAGAAAAGCGCTGTTAGGTTTTCACGACACAGTTCTTTGAAAGATGTCATCCGAAGGGATCTTATCTCTATAAGTGTTCCCTCGGTTTTCGAGCCTTGTGGAATATTTAGAGACGATGGCAGGAGACCCGACGGTATGACATTGGTCCCTTGGGAGAGAGGTAAAGCCCTAGTGTGGGATGCTACTTGCGTAGACACTCAGGCGGCCTCTCATCTCAGGGGTACCTCGTTTAGAGCCGGGGTGGCATCAGAGGCAGCTGAACTAAGTAAGTGGCGCAAGTATGAGTCTCTGAAAGATGACTACATATTTGTGCCATTTGCTGTAGAGACTATCGGTCTGTGGGGTCCACGTGCGGTGAAGTTCCTAAAGGAACTCCATCCACGGCTGGTCGTTGCTGCTGGTAATAAGAGGGCTGGATCTTTTCTCGCTCAAAGGCTAAGTATAGCCATTCAGCGGGGATACGCAGCCAGCGTTCTTGGCAGGATACCGCGGGGAGTAGGACTATATGATAATTAAGTTTCTAGTTTTAGTTTTAGTTTGTATTTTTTATTAAATTAAATTATTCATTATTTCATTTGTTTATAGTATATAAGAAATATTGCAACAACAACAACCTCGTAATAATAGGAAATTTTAATGCCCAAGTAGGCTCCAGAGAAGCAGGAGAGGAATTTGTACTAGGGGAGTACTGCCATAGCAAGAAAAGTACCAACGGATATAGACTAATAGAATTCCTCCTACAAAATAATCTGACTCTGCTCAATTCAGTTTATAAGAAAAAATACAAAAATAAATATACCTGGATATCACCTTTTCCGAGAAATCCAAAATCAATTTTACTTTAACAAACAGAGTAAGGTACTTAAATGATATACAAGTTATACATAATTTGAATTTCCACACTAACCACCGAATGATGCGCTGACGCCTAAAGATGAATACAATAAAAAAAAGTCGAGGAAAACTATTACAAACACTACAATATTGCCACCAGAATAGTACACGAAAAATATTAAATCAGCTGACATCGTAACACTGCATGAAGTCGCTATCTCAAATTTGAGTGGTCAAGTTAACTAGAAAGAAACTATCAGATATTAAGAAAATAATTACGAAAAAGGACAGCAACAAATTCAGTGACAAAATAATAGAGTTCTTAGAAGAAAGAAAATTACTAATTCTAAATTTAAAAAAAAAGTAAAGAAAACCTGAACAGGATTTCCAACCTTAACAAACAGATGCGGGGAAGTATTAGAGAAGACAGGAAGATAAAATGAAAGAAACAACTAAAAGACACAATCAAACGAACAAGTGGGACAAAAAAAGCTCTTAGAGTTAAGAGACCATGGAAAGGAATGGATTCCTAGGCTTAAAAGCAACCAATCCAGTCATGTAACAAAACGTAAAGAAATTCAGAAATTTGCTACGGAATATTACATAGCTCTCTACTCTAATATAGACGAAGACCATGAATTAGAAACCAATATGTCATCAACAATTACATATTATGACGTACCGCCAGATTTGGTTCAGTTTTCTAGATACATCAACTGCATAATTAACTTTGTAACGTCATAGGAATATATAGGATTACAAAGTTACATTTGCAGTGAATAAATCAGTGTATCTGTATATGTATAATATAATAGGATAATAGGTGTAGATAGGTACCTAGATATAACTATCTACAAAAAGAAATGAGATGCCGTCAAAAACATAACTTGTAAAAAAAACAAGTCTCGCAACTCAGTTCTTTTACCTTAAAAATTTCTGAGATCCATGTAATACCAAGTCGGTTAATTTATTCAATGAAAACACAATGTATCTCACAAGGAATACATAAATTTATTAAATTAGATTGTCTAGTGCGATTACCAAGTCAATCTGCAAGCAATGGTACGAACTCTAGTCAACGAAAGCAAAGAAGTAGATCACGAAATGAACTGTAATTACTAATTAAATATTTTTTTATATGAAATCATCATTATATAGCTATCATGCTCGCGTGTGGTGCCGGATCCGCACCCCATCTCTTCTCATGGGTGTCGTAAAAGGCGACTAAGAGATTCACCTGAGGAATAGGCTGCAGCGTTTTCTTAGTATTTAACAAGCATACTCTAAACCGAAAGCATTTCTATTACTATTACGTAGCCTGGCTCTTTTATGCCAGTCTATACTATTTGAGACCCAGTTTGTGTATCGTCCCCATCTATGTACCTGCGAGGCCATATTATAGCTGAGACGACTCAAAGAGAAATCCAGAGAATAAAGACAGCCAGTGTTTCTCTGCTTTGTAGACTAGGAGGAGGCTTTCGACAGTGTACTTTGGATAACACTGGCGAAGTTGGACAGTACTCGAAAGTTTATGAAACTAGTAGGCTTTAAAAAAAAGATGATATGAGGAGCTGCGTTGCTATTAACGGAGAGTAGTCTGAGTTTCTTTCTATGACTAGTGGTGTAAAGCAAGGTTGCGTTTTAGCTTCAACTTTCTTTGTTCTCTACTTTTCAGTGATCGTACGTAAGACTTCGAACAACATTTTACTTTACTTTAAGGACTACATATTCGATTTCAAAGAGGTGGTGGTATTTTCAACCTGGCGAGGCTGATGGCGAATAACAAAGTCTCTTGCGACTTGATAATTGAGACTATGTATGCCAACGATTTGTGATTCGTATCGAAAACTTCCGAAAGCTTGCAAAATCATCGAGGTATTGTGTTTTTATAACGCCGACATAAACAAGCTGGGTACGTTCTATCTATTATGAACATTAAGTGTTCAGACCGTGTCAGAAATACTGATGTATAACGGCGGGCCTATGTCTTAAGTATGGAAGCTTATCTAATGCGTCGTCCTGGAATGTGTAGCAATGAAACTAGTTTGACGGATATTCACGACGTTTCGAGTATTTCAGCCTTTGTACAAAGTATTTTTTCAATTGAGAATAATTTATTGGAGCATAAACTTTTATTTAGAACCCTTCTAGAGTCTATAAGACGGGTACATAGGTACTTAAAATAATGACAATTGGAATTGAACGAAAATTATACCCTCGTTTGTTATTTCGATTCATATGGTAAGCATGGGAAATTAAAAAATAACAAAACTTTGTTGGAAAGTGGAGCTCTAGAGTAGTTATTAAGGCAACGTATTCCGCTCTTGTTTGAATAAAATGCAAAGTTAAGTTTATTTTTCATTTCGCTTTTTAATCACTATATAATTTTTAATATTTTTTTACTTAATAGAATCACCAATTCGCCTGCTAAGCATGGACATTATGACTATATGTTGTCATAATTTCTAGATCTCTTCTCTCGGTCAGAACTTGATTTTGACCAAAAAAAGAAACACTTATTTATTTGCGTACTACATTACTTATTTCTTTTTTTTATAAAATGTTAAGACAAAACGATCTTCATGGACACCTACAGTCAACTTCAAATGCTAGAGCTACATTGCGACCTTGGAGTACTAAGATGGTTTCCTCACAGGCTATATTTATACTGGCTATCTGTATCTTTTAGACGGACATAAACATAGCAGTGCTATCGCTGCTATTTGGCTACAAATTTGTGTTAGAGGGTGGTACCTTTTTTTTCATGGGGTAATGCCTCCGCATACCCGTCGCGAGTGCAAAGACGGGTTATGTTAGACTTACATCGACTAAAATCCCATGGTGTTTAACCGCATATTGGCAGGGCCACGGGAACACTTTCGCACACATCCGCGGACCCACCAGTGCCAGCCGCCCCATGGCAACCCTTCCTCGGGGACAATTTCTCCTCCTTCTCAGGTAAGGCGCACCAGAAACACATAGCACGCCTTCCTTCACGACCTCTTACTGCAACTGTGAAACGGACTCCCCGAGTCTGCTGTACGCTTAGGCCATGGGACCAGGAAAAAAAAAGAACTTGGAAGCACTAGTTTTCCCGGCTCTAGCGGTTGGTCTGGTCTATGACTCCGCCGCAAACCAAGATGCAGCTGCGGAAGGTAGGGGTAATGCTTCCCTCGCAATACCGACACACCTCTCCCCCCGCAGCCCCACCACAACCGCATCAATGGTGCGGCCCCGTCAGAGTCGCGGAGGGTAGAGCGAGTGGCGCATCGCCATACCAACTCTCCTCTTCCTCCGCGACTCCAACTTGGCTGCAGCGGTAGGGGGGGAGGACACCCCTCTCACCGCATCCTTGCTTTACACCACAAGTCATAGAAAGAAACTCAGGCTACTCTCCGTTAATAGCAACACAGCTTCTCATATTATCTTTTTTTAAAGTCTTACTATTTGATATGATAAAAATGATAAACTTGTGAGTACTGCCCAACTTCACCAGTATTATCCAAAGTAGCTCACGGTACACTGTCGAAAGCCTCCTCTTAGTCTACAAAGCAGAGAAACAGCGGCTGCCTTTGTTCTCTGGATTTCTCTTGGAGTTGTCTCAGCTATATTATGGCTTCGCAGGTACGCGATACTCAAACGGCGTCTCAAATAGTATAGTCCGGCACAAAAGAGCCAGGCTACGTAATAGTACTCTCGCAATGATTTTCCACACGGTTGACAGAAACCAAAATGTATCTGTAAGAATTGCATGTTGTCTTCCATACATCGCGATCAGTGAATTTTCTAAACTTACCCCCTTTTTAGCTCTATAACTTATTTTACACAATCTATGCCACATTCATGTTGCTCAAGGTTTTCGATTAGTCAACGTATGACCACCTGTCTAACTTTAACCTTCGTTGGAAATGCTTTCGTTTTGCAGTATGCTTATGAAAAGATGGGGTACGGATCCGACACCACACGCGAGCATGATAGCTATATTGTGATAATTACATATAACAATTATTTAATTAGTAATTACAAATATTACGCATTCACAATAGCTTAAAATCCTTGCGGCATGCAATTGGGGTGGAGGTTGCAACGTATACAGTCTCAAAAAAGTACAAAAATAAAATTGGGTAAAACTAAACTTAATATTGCCGAGGGGAAAATTAAAAGTCAAAACAAAATTTTAAGGGCAATCCAATAAAGAGTTTGAATTTTATTGTATACTAACGATCCACCCCGGCTTTGCTCGCTTTTTCGCTAACGGGTCAAATTGTAAATCTAAACCATCCAGGGACACACTCAAATACACACAAAAAAATTCATCTCAATCGGTCGAGCAAGTTTCGAGTTTAGCGACACTAACGGAAATCAATTGAATTTTATATATAGAGAATTTATATAAGGTACGTGAGGGCAATATGGTCACCTTAAGCTTTGCCACCTTATAAAACCAAAACTAGGAGGAGGACAGAGACAAATACACAATGTCGTATACTACAACTAATATAGAAAAAAATAACAGAAAAGCCTTGGCAATAATTAGCAGCATTTCGAAAAATCTACTTAAAAAAAACTAACTATGGTAGGTGAGGGTAATATGGTTATCCGGTTAATGTGGTCACTTTCTTATAACTCAAAAACTACAGCATCGTTAGCACAGAACGCTCTGTAATACGATAGCTCTTGATCAGTCTATCAAATAATAAAGGGTAAAAAAGGCGCTCCTTTATCGACTCCATTTTAAGAGTTGATATTATTGTAAATATTTTAGTAGATTTTTGTATTGTGTAGTGTAGTTAGTTTTTTTAAGTAGTTTTTTCAAAGTGTTCTTAATTATTTCCAAAGCTAGTTTGCTATTTATATATAATATATTAGTTATAGTATACGACTTTGTGTTTTTGTCTCTGTTCTCCTCCTAATTTTGGTTTATAGGGCGATAAAGCTTAAGGTGACCATATTACCCTCACGTACTTACTATAATATCAACTGTCAAAATGGCGTCGATAAAGCGGCGCCCTTTTTACCCTTTATTATTTGAATGACTGATGAAGAGCTATCGTATCACAAAGCCACCTATGCAAATTAGGCTGCAGTTCTTGAGTTATAAGAAAGTGACCATATTAACCGGATGACCATATTACCATCACGTACTCTATACGAAAGAAAAATTGTTTGGTACACCTGCTTTTCATTTTATGTTAGTCTTGTCTCTTATATACATTTACATAAATAACTCAAAAGGGAAACCTTTAACGTTATACATAAAATGCAACATATAAAACCAGATCGAAGTTAGCGTAGAACATTCTTTTATTTAACTAAACTGTATGCCAATTGATTGCTCCATAAATGCTCCAGCAGAATCCGAAATTGCTCCACCTGTATTGTTATTAGTTAATTTATAATAAATTAAAAAAAATTAAGTTTAAAAAATTTAATTTTGCTATAAAACAGAAAATATCTATTTTTTAAAATTAAACTGTATGCCAATTAATTGCTCCTTAAATGCTCCAGCAGAATTCAAAATTGCTCCACCTCTATTGTTATTAGTTAATTTATAATTAATTTTAAAAAAATTAAGTATGAAAATTTTATTTTGCTATAAAACAGAAAATATCTACTTTTTAAAATTAAACTGTATGCCAATTAATTGCTCCTTAAATGCTCCAGCAGACTCCGAAATTGCTCCACCTCTATTGCTATTAGTTAATTTATAATTAGTTTTGAGAAAGAGTGATCTCATTTGAGTAATAGCGCCATCATAAATAGAATGTAGTAACATTCTATAGTAAAAGTCATTTTATCGAATAAAAATTGATTGACTCTCAAGGTGGTACGTAGAATAGATACTAAATGGCATAAACCCAAAAAAATAATATTGATGGGTGAGTTTTGAAATTATGGATTCTTATGAATGGATTAGACAACCATCTAAATATAAATATCTTACATAATATATATAAGTATTAATATAATTTATACTTTTTTTTAAATTTAACACTGAGAAAATTAATAAAAATATATAAATATAAAGTATATATATATATATATATATATATATATATATATATATATATATATATATATATTATATATTTTTATACTTAAATACAAAGTATATATTTATATATATATATATATTTATATATTTTTATACTTTATATTTATATATTTTTATTAATTTTCTCGGTGTTAAATTTAAAAAAAAGTATAAATTATATTAATACTTATATATATTATGTAAGATATTTATATTTATTACTTATAAAAATATATTACAAAAGCGTTACAAAAAACAGTGTGTGTCGTGAAGACACACGACAGAAGTGAAACTTTTGTATTACAGAGAAACATTTCAATTATTCATCAATGACTTTTGAATAACATAGATGGTGTGTATCATTCATTTATTTCCATAAAATTATATACATATGTGTCACGGTGCATCATCTTCTTCGATCTTAAGAAGAGACATATCTGTTTTGTTTGTTAATTAGGTAATTACTATCTATGATATACGTATTTTTTTTTAATAGCACCATCTAAGAGAAAGACGTAGAAAATTATAGTCCTATTTCTATTTTGCCTACCCTGTCGAAGCTTTGCGAAAGATTAGTACATATAGCTATTTACCCATGTCTCCATAGTTCCATTTTATAGCAACAACATGGATTCGTTGACCGTCGTTCCACGATTACTAACCTACTTATTTATACAACGGATCTCTTTGAAGGACTAGATGCAAATAAACAGATTGACAGCGTGTATACAGATTTTCGCAAAGCATTTGACAGGGTGGTTCATAAAATCCTCCTTGAAAAGATAGCCTTTAATGGTATACGAGGAAATCTTTGGAGATGGTTTAAATCTTACATCGAATAGAACTCAAAAGGTCGTTATTAAGGGATTCGAATCTCCAAGTGTAAATGTAAGCTCAGGTGTACCACAGGGTTCCATTCTTGGCCCTCTACTATTCGTATTATTTATTAACGATATTAATAAATGTTTTGATCACTGTAAGTTTCTTCTATATGCAGACGATTTAAAGATTTACAAGATTATTAACACTTTAGACGATCATGTTAAACTCCAAAATGACCTGAATCAACTCTCTTTATACTGCAGTGAAAATAAACTTGAACTTAGCATTGATAAATGCAAATCCATAACTTTCACAAGAAAGAAAAATGTTAGTAATTACTTTTATTCACTCTGCGGAATAACCTTAAGCAAGGAAAACACTATTAAAGATCTTGGAATCACACTTGATAGTAAACTACATTTCGATGTACATATAGAAAACATTATTAATAAAGCATTTAGAATGTATGGGTTCGTCATTAGATCCGGTGTTATGTTTAAACAAACTTCTACATTATTATATTTATTTAAATCATTGATACGTTGTCAGCTAGAATACGCTGTATCAATATGGAATCCACTTTATGAAAAATACAATTATATGCTTGAAAAGATACAAAAGAAATATCTTCGATACATACATTTTAAATTCCACCGCAAACGATTGTCGTATAATTTGTTACTAAAGACATACAATTTAATTGATCTTAAATCTAGACGCACACAACTTGAAGTAATGTTATTACATGATCTTACTCATAATAAATATGACTCTATAGAAATATCAAACAAACTTTGTTATAGCGTACCTCCTCGATCATTAATGAGGTCTACACGTCCGCATAGATTGTTTGCAACCTTATCCTACCGAACAAATGCGGGCATTCGTTCTCCACTTCACCGTATGGCCAAAACATACAATATTATTTTCAATGATATCGATATTATTGCATTACGACATACATCTTTCAAGAAATCAGTCATTGACAGGCTTGGCTTAGTAACACATAAAAAATGATTTTATTTTCTTCCTGTATATTGCATACCTGGTTGTAGATTCATAAAAAATGATTTTATTTTCTTCCTGTATATTGCATACCTGGTTGTAGATTCATGTACCAGCCAAACACGTCCCTACACACCTACCTCCACTCTTACACACACACACAACCACACACATATACACACACAGGCGCGCGCGCGCACACGCACACGCGCACACGCACACACACACGCACGCGCACACACACACGCATGCACGCACACACACACGCACGCACACGCATGCGCACACACACACACACACACACACACACACACACATACATACATAACACATATACACACATGTACCTATTAATAATGTTTAATAGTTACTTTATGATTTCTTAACTAGTTAACTAACACTTGTTATAATGTAAGATGAGCTCCACTTTAACACTAGATTATATGTATAATGAGACCAGCGCTGTTGGATTCATAATGATAATTACGTTTCTTTGTTTTGATATTTTATATATATTTAATTGTGAATCTGTTTGTGGTTCTTTAAATAAATGAAAAAAAAAATCTATTTCTTTCTTTCTATAAGTAGTCATTTTATCAAATCAAAATTGGTTAACTCTCATGGTGGTGCGTAGAAAAGACGCTAGATGGCACAAACACAAAAAAAATTATTAAGATGGTTGTCTAATCTATTCATAAGAATCCATAATTTCAAAATAAATTAACGAATAGCAATAGAGGTGGCGCAATTTCGAATTCTGCTGGAGCATTTAAGGAGCAATTAATTGGCATTTAGTTTAATTTTAAAAAGCAGATATTTTATGTTGAATAGCAAAATTAAATTTTCGATCCTTTTTTTCTTAAATTAATTATAAATCAACTAATAGCTATAGAGGTAGAGCAATTTCGGATTCTGTTGGAGCATTTAAGGTGCAATCAATTGGCATATAGTTTAATTTCAAAAAATAGATATTTTATGTTATATAGCAAAATAAAATTTTCGATACTTAATATTTTTTTAAATTAATTATAAATTAACTAATAGTAATAGATATATAGCAATTTCGGATTCAGCTTAAGCATTTAAGGAGCAATTAATTGGCATTTAGTTTAGTTTTAAAAACCAAATATTTTATGTTTTATAGCAAAATTAAATTTTCGATACTTATTTTTTCTTAAAAATTAATTATAAATTAACTAATAACAATAGAGGTGGAGCAATTTCAGATTCTGCTGGAGCATTTAAGGAGCAATTAATTGGCATATAGTTTAATTTTAAAAATTAGATATTTTATGTTATATAGCAAAATAAAATTTTCGATACTTAACTTTTCTTAAATTAATTTTAAATTAACTAATAGCAATAGAGGTATAGCAATTACGGATTCAGCTGGAGCATTTAAGGAGCAAATAATTGTTGTACAGTTTAATTTTAATAAGTAGATATTGTCTGTTTTATAGCAAAATTAAATTTTCGATACTTAGTTTTTCTTAAAAATTAATTATGAATTAACTAATAACAATAGAGGTAGAGCAATTTCGGATTCTGCTGGAGCATTTAAGGAGCAATTAATTGGCATACAATTTAATTTAAAAAAATAATGTTCTACGCTTACTTCCTTCTGGTTAATATTTTTAAAATTAATTATAAATTAACTAATAGCAATAGAGGTATAGCAATTTCGGATTCAGCTGGAGCACTTAAAGAGCAAATAATTGGCATACAGTTTAATTTTAAGAACTATATATTTTCTGTTTTATAGCAAAATTAAATTTTCGATACTTAAATTTATTTAAATTATTTTAAAATTAACTAATAGCAATAGAGGTGGAGCAAATTTGGATTCTGCTGGAGCATTTAAGGAGCAAATAATTGGCATACAGTTTAATTTTAAAACGTAGATATTTTATGTTTTATAGCAAAATTGAATTGTCGATACTTACATTTTTTAAAAATTAATTATAAATTAACCAATAACAATAGAGGTAGAGCAATTTCGGATTCTGCTGGAGCATTTAAGGAGCAAATAATTGACATACAGTTTAATTTTAAAAAGTAGATATTTTATACTTTATAGCAAAATTAAATTTTTTATACTTAATTTTTTTTTTAAATTAACTATAAATTAACTAATAATAATAGAGGTGGAGCAATTTCGGATTCTGCTGGAGCATTTATGGAGCAATTAATTGGCATATAGTTTAGTTAAAAAAAAGAATGTTCTACGCTAACTTTCATCTGGTATATATAAAGTAACTACATTTACGATTTTTTTTCAGAAAGTCCATAAAGTAAGAACGTTAAACTAAAAACATTAATGAAATCAAACTAATTTTACGGATTTTATCGCATTTAATTTTAACTTTTTTTTATATAGTGTAAGGGTGACAAACTAGCACACAGTCCACCTGATGGTAAGTGGTTGCTGCGGCCCATAGACATCTACATCTATCCTCTATTATAAATCAAAATGTAGATACGTTGTCACCCGTGAGGACTAAGATGTACTGCCTCATTTCCAGTAAAAAGGGCCTCCGGTCACCTGCACTCACCAAGCGAAACGCAGAGGTAAACCTCTACTTCACGCTAGTTTTCTGTGAGGTTGTGGTACCACCCCGGTTCGAGCCGGCCTATCCGTGCGACAGCAAAAGCTGCCGCGTGGCTCTACCACTGTTAGAAACTTTTTTAATTGCCGACGTTCCGGGCCCTTTATAGTACCCATAATCACCGCGAGGACTGAGGTTTTTGACGTCCTTATGTCATAGTTAACGAAGGCTACCTTCAACTTTCAATTATTTATTTTTTGTCCGAACTACGCAGAACGGGCTTGCAGCATCTTGTAGTCTTTTTAATTAAAGGATCCCAAGCAAACCCAGCCATCTTCTCTATGGAAATTAGGATGTTTTTTTTTAAAATTTCAATAGCCTCGCAAACCCTTCTTGGTAGGAATTGCTGTTCTTTTGCGAGAATTTGTGGTCTATCAAATCTGATATAGTGGCTGGGACGATCCTGAACATATTGACATACTGCAGACTTCCCTGAGCGTCGGTACTTCACATCAACGATATGTTCTTTCACGCTGGTTTTTATGGATCTTTTTGTTTATCCTATATAAGAGAGACCACATTCACAATCATGCTTGTACACTCCTGCATCTTGTAATGGGATAGTAGACTTGACGGATGTTAAGAATCAACTAATCTTCTTCGGAGGGTTGTAGTATGTTCTTATGAAAGCCGCTTTAAGATGTAGCCAATCTTGTTTGTGACTCCTATTAAATATGGTAGTACAGCAGATACACGCTCGACTGTGGTTGGTTTCACTCGGTCACTGTAACGGAGGCGCGTATTTGTGCAAAACTTGCTTGACGTGTTAGAGCTCGGCGGTCAGGGGTTTTCTGTCACAGATCCCATGTACTCTCTGAAAGAAAGATTTTCCCACATGATTTTCTGAAAGAAACATTTAACTGTGAAGGATGGTGATGAGAATCACAGTATAAATTTTTATTTATTTAATCTTTATTGTTATAAGTTAAAACCTTAATAAATAAGGTAAAAAATGGCTGACTTAATGCCTATCGGCATTCTGCCAGTCAACCCGTGTAGTGATAAGATTTTGTGGCAGTTGAAATTATATATACTAATATGTTTTATAATATACATATAGAATACAAAAATCTTTAAAATGTTAATATATACTTATGTAAATATATAAACAAAATATGTATAATACAAATATTTAATATTAACATTACATTTTATGTTAATAAAATACATATTATGTTAAAATTTCAAACAATAAAACATCTAAACATATCAAAATATATCATTATCGTTATTAAAGTCCAACATAGCATCGTTTCAAAAAAGAAATCGTGTACCAACTTTTTTAAATAGTACTTACTTGTGGCTCTTTTTACATTTTCGGGCAAGGAGTTTCAGAGTAGTCCAGAAGAATTTCACCCACACATTATACATTAGTAAGGTGCGGCTAGATTAGTAATCTTCAGGTACACAAATCAAGCAATACAGTTCTTTCTTTTACAAACGTCATATGGTGAACATCATTGGACTCCTCCGAAGGGTCATGTAGATCCAGGAGAGTCAGACTGGTTAACTGCATTAAGAGAAACTAAGGAGGAGGCTGGGTTGTCAGAGAATGACTTAGAAATATATCAAGGTATATCAAAAACACTTAACTATCAAGTTAAAGGAAAACCTAAGAGTGTTTTTTATTGGTTAGCTAAATTGAAAAACCCAGATAAAAGTTTTACATTATCAGAAGAGCACCAAGACCTCAAGTGGCTGCCTTTGGATGAGGCACAAGAACTGTCAGGATATGAAGATATGAAGCAGTTACTTTCAGAATTTTATGTAAAAGCGCTGAAACTAGTGTAGATTTATTTATTTAAACATCTACAGTACATAAATCAATTGATAAAAAATTGTATAAATATGTAGGTGTCAATTTTTTTAATTTACATAGTATAATATACAATATAAAACAATAAAAAAAATTATAACTTGGTGACAGCGACAACTCGGTTACAGACTCGGATCAGTTGCTCGACCGATCTGCATATTGTATGAGGACGATTGTTCTGTGTTGGTAAACAAATCTGAAACAATACTACCGTTATTATTGTAATTTTTAAGTTTAAAAAGAAGTAAATAGCAATAATTTGATTAAAAATCATATATAAAGCGCCGCCTTATTGTAAATTTGACGAAGCAAATCTCTTTTTACAGCAAAAAAGTGAACATTTATGTAGGACGTCGATTCAGCCGCGCAACTAGACTTAGTCTAGTGAGCAGTGCGACTGCAATTAGTTTTATTGTACGTATGGACTAATACTTTGACAGAATGGAAAGCCTGCGTGTGGCTACTTGCCTCCGATGCGCCGGTGACCCGTGTTGCTCTACGAGTTAACAATTTTTGAAAAAACGACTGACTTTCGGTGTATGTAATGCTGTAGTGTACATTTAATTGTAAAGAAGAGGATATCTTAGTCATTCTTGTCTAGTAAGGAACAGTATTAACATTAAACAAAATTCGTAATGGGTAGAAACAATTTGTATATCTAGGACAAAATTTCCGACCTGGTAAGTTCAAATTCTAACAAGAGGTCAACCGGCGAAAACTGTGAACGGTGTACCCAACATCTCTAAAATTAAAATCAAAACCTTTCTACTTGTACAGGGGGTTGATTAATGCAGATGAATCTACATCCATTACACAACATCCATTACAAACTATTATAATCTAATTGCTCAACACAGGCCCCCTCCCTATAGATTGCTTCGTAATATAATAAACTTTGCCATATTTGCAAGCTTTTAGTGTTTTATATGGAAGATGTTTATACCCGTATAGGTACTACATAACTGGTTTGTTTCTCTCTGTTGCCACCCAGAGAACAATATGAGGTAACGTCCTCCTTAACTGGACTTGAATCCCTTCACTGAGCAGGAAAAATTAGAGTGCTATATAGTATATGTGATAATACCATGAGTAAGAAGGATGCACAGTCAACAACTTGTCACCATGGAGACAATCACCATAAAAAACTAACAAATATTGGCTCCGACTGTGTTTCGAACAGAGTACCCACGACGCAGCAGTTGGGCATTTTGACCACTAAAGTCTGTTTTCTGCCGACTTCCAAAAAGGAGACGGTACTCAATTCGACTGTATGTTTTTTATGTGTGTTACCTCATAACTTTTTATTGGGTGAACCGTTTCGATGATTCTTTTTTTATTTGAAAGCTGACACTTCTCGTGTGGTTCCATATGAATTTGATCAAGGTCAGACCAATAGTTATTGAGTTATTCTTAATAACTTATATTGAAGTCGGCTGTACAAAATTTTTTATTTTAAATTATTTATCTCTGAATATATAATAGACTAAATGTACACATGAAAATGTTAAATATACAAATAATTTTGCCAGCGCTTTTGTAAAGTGTTATATAGGTTGGGCTATCCAACGTTTGGAATTGGAATTATAGGTTATTTTAGGTCGGAAAGTTTGATGACTTATCCGATGTGACAGAAAGTTAGTTTTATGTATGACATTTATGAAATGGGTCGTTTTTTGCTTGAACAAAGTTGGGAAATATTAAAAACTTATTTCCAAAGTGGTGATTGTTCTACTCAAACTGAAAAAATTTACAAAAAAAATGGACAAAAAGGTTGTGCCAAAAAGTCACTTTGTGGATCAATTTCTGAAGCGAGTTCGTAAAACTGGATTGTTGTTAAATAAATTAACCCGTGTACGTATCGCAGTGACTGAGTCACTGCGCTTAAGCGAAAACATCGCTGCTGTTGCTGAGAGTGTGCGTCAACAACCATCAACATCAACTCATGGTTATCAAGAATTGAACATTTCACGCACTCCTTTGAGAAAAATTTTGCATAAAGATCTCGGTATGAATTAGTGCAAGAGCTTAAGCCGACTGGCTATCCGATGCGTTTTCAGTTCACTCAATGGGCCGAAGACGAGCATTTTTATCCAAAACTCATCTTTTCAGATCATTCAGAAAATTGTCTTATCTGGGGTTCAGAAAATCCATACATCATCGTGGAGAAACCAATGCATCCACAACGAGTGACTGTATGGTGCGGAATTTGGTCTGTCGGCATTATTAGGCCATTTTTCGTCAAAAATGAGCAAGGAAACTCCGTTACAGAGAATAGCGATCGCTACTGCGCCATTCCCAAATTTGCCATTTTCCATTTCTGTTTCCCAAATTTGAAGATGATGACATACACGACATTTGGTTTCGACAAGACGACGGAACGCGCCCCCACAGCCCACGTAACAATCGATCTTTTGAACACGAAAATCGAAATGCTGACGTCAATTGGCCACCTCGAAGCTGCGATTATGGGGAGCTGTTAAGTACAAGTGTTACGCTAACCATCCAGAGACGATTGATGACTTGATATCTGAAAACAAAGTTGCCATTGACGAAATAGAGGCCTAAATAATCGAAAATGTACTGAAAAGTAGGATGGATCAAATGGGGTATTATAAGGCTGGTCGTGGCCTTACAATACCCCGTAGTCACATATTTCGATCCCTTTAAATAAAACGAAAACAAATTGACAGACGCCGTCAGTGTCGTTCCTGTACACGGTTAAATGGAAACCTGAACCCTTTTATCCTACAAAACGGCGGAACTTTTAAAAATACTTTAATTACTGGAACTTGACAATACGACATACAAACAACTACAAGTTTAAAAATAATTATGATAATATGGCAGTTATTGTTTTACTGAAAAATACGGAAATTTTAGATTTTGATTACAGCAAACTTAAATTTCATAGGAACATCACTGAACGCCATTTTTTTAACTTACTCGTCTTTCAAGTTCTCTGAAGTGTCCGAATGCGTCCGTTGTCTATCTTGATACAATATCAAGTGTTCTTTGTTATATTTTCTTTGTGTTTTTGTTTCTGTTACTTTGTTATTTATTGTGTTAAGTTTGTGGTTTTGTGGTTTTCTTATGTTTTTGTTTTTGTTGAACAATTTGTAATGGACGCTCAGCCTTCTACTGCGTCACGTAGGCGTGATGAAGAAAGTGTATCGCCAAGAAAAAACAGCTCATTCAGCCAAACGGAAAAAGATATGATCATGTATGTTTACAAATATGTCCATACTGAAAAGAAAACCGAATCTCCAATCGAGAGGTCAAAAAAAACAAATATGTTTTAAAAAACTCCGAATTACTTAACATATCCAAAGCTTCAATCTACAGGCTGCTGAAGGAGCACAAGGAGAATGAAAATTTTAGCTCTCCTAATATGTTAGGTATTTATATCAAATTTCAAAGATAAATTAGACGATTTCACTCTTTCAGCTATACGTCAAAAAGTACATCAATTCATTTATAGAAACGAATCACCATCCTTGAACAAGGTAATGCTAATTTTGTCTATTTAATATTTTTCAGCCGACTTCCAAAAAGGAGACGGTACTCAATTCGACGCGTATGTTTTTTTTATGTGTGTTACCTCATAACTTTTTACTGGGTGGAAAGATTTCGATGATTCTTTTTTTATATAAAAGCTGATACTTCCCGTGTGGTCCCATATGAATTTGATTAGGGTCAGACCAATAGTTTTCCAGTTATTTGAGTTATTCTTAATAACTTATATTGAAGTCGGCTGTACAAAATTTTTAATTTTAAATTATTAATTTTAAATATCATTGGCAAGTATTATATTGATGCTTGCAAACTGTAGTTATAATTTAAGTTCATTGTTATCTACACCATTCATTAATTTTTAGGTTCTTCTCAGTCGTAAATTCAATTATTTTCAAGAAGTACGTTATATAAAATATTAAAAAACACCTTCCTTTTAATTTCATTTTAAGTATATAACCAGAAAACGCCGCAGTGCATTAATTGGCCGAGATGAAATGAATTTATGGCATCATCGATATTTACAAAAAATAAAGTATCGTAAGGGAGGTCGCTTTATATGAAACACCGAATAATGAAGGCTGGTATTATCATCTAATAGTAGTTATGTTTGTATTACTATGACCTGTCCGGGTAGTTTGGAGGCCTAGAAACCTGTAACACAGGTAATCCTAGTACAGGCTCCTGTCTCCACAACATCAATGTATTTTTTTAAACACTATTATGTATCTATTGTACCAATTATGCATTCTGTGGTGAAGAAAATAAACGTTTTCTGCCGACTTCCAAAAAGGAGACGGTACTCAATTCGACGCGTATCTTTTTTTTTATGTGTGTTACCTCATAACTTTTTATTGGGTGAACCGATTTCGATATTTCTTTTTTTATATGAAAGCTGATACTTTTCGTGTGGTCCCATATGATTATCCCATATGATATTTGATTAAGGTCAGACTAATAGCTTTTGAGTTATTTGAGTTATTCTTAATAACTTTTATTGAAGTCAGCTGTACTAAATTTTTTATTTTAAATTATTATTATTATATTAGCATTTACTTGTTTCTCGAGACAATAGTATTTATAATATTATTATTTATGTTTATTATTATTTTGTTCACATAATATTATTAATCATTCTAAGCCATACTGAGAATACGCACTGGGTGGACACCAGTGTGCAATCGTCACGTCAGGCTTTCTTAGAAGGCCTAACCACTGGATTAAAAGGGCCTTCAAGCAAGGGGGGATGACTATTAGTGTCCCATATTGGAAGTGAAGAGGGTTTCGTGGACGATGGTCTACTAGTATTCCGAACAAAAAAGAGGCTAGATGATTAACATAAATAGATGAATTTCGATCATTATGAAAACTGGTTAAAAAATATTCTCCCGAAATTAAAAGGCAACGAAGTTCTTGTAATAGATAATGATCCATATCACACCAGGAAACTCGAATCGTTACCCGCTTCTAGTTGGTGAAAAGGGCAAATTCAAAACTGGCTAAAATCAAAAAATATTCCTTATGAAGAGATAATGTTAAAACCCGAATTAATTAAAATTGCCTGAATGCACAAAAAAGCCTATGAAAGGTATGTCGTCGACGAGATGGCTGCTGCACGGGGTGTCACTATTTTGAATGTGCCCCTTATCACTGCTAGCTAAGCCCAATTCAGTTAGTATGGGCGCAAGTGAAGGGGCATGTCGCTAAAAATATTCAAATTGAATGAAGTACGAAGCCTTTTTGAAGAAGGGCTTCGTCAAATGACCCCGCAGAAATGCAAAAACTGTGTAGATCATGTAATTAAAATTGAAGATAAAATGTGTCATCTGGGCCATAGAGCCGACAACATTACTGACATATTTATTATAGAAGTAGGTTGCGAGTCTGACGATTCAGAATATTCTTCAGACATGGAGTCATTATGCGAATCTTATTAATTTTGTATTATTACGTTTTAAATAAGCACCTACACATTTTTTCAGGATAACTTATTATAAAAAGAAACTATACTTGATTGTATTAACGCCAATTTACGATAGTGACACATCACTATTTAAGAATTGCAAAAAAAAAATCGGCAACCCACGTAATGTCATTTTAGTCCCAGAGATAGAAAAAGAGACTTTAGATCCTGATAATTCTTTTGTTGTAATATACAATTAATGTTGTACTATCACCAGTTACGGAATTCTGCTGGTGAATAAATTTTATGTCACTTATCCGTATAAACAACCCTCTACACAAACACAGCACAAAACACCTACAAATTTATTCAGAAGTTCTAAATTCTAAAGCAAATTTACGTGAAGCTCATTACTTTGTCAAATTTGATAAATTAACTCTTGCTTAAGTAGCTCAATCTCGAGGACTTTATAACTATGTTAGTCGCATATTTCAATTAGTCGCGTTACATGATGGGTTCATGACGTTTTAAAATAATTTTGTTACGTTCAAAGGTGGAACTTTTACAAACTTTAAATTAGTAATGTAAACTAAACAAAATTCTAAAAATTACAGTTTAATGTTAATATTGATTTATTTAAAATCGCGCGTGAAATTGTTTACAACGAATAATCTAAAAATAAAACTTATATCTGTAATTCTTATGATATTTCTTGGAAAAAATACAATTTTAGGAGACTATATAATATAAATTACACTACTGAACGCAATTTTTTTTAGATTTTATATCTCTCTGTCTCATCCATGAAAATTGATATATATTATGTAGTTAATAACCTTGTCTCACAAACAGCTCTGTAAAAAAAATAATAAAAAGTAAAAGGCGTCTTCAAAGAACTAAAAAAAAACAAAATAATTATATATTCTGCATTCAGGGCATTTATTCTATACTATATGTACTGTATACGTATTAGTAGACAAAGTGTACAGAATAATTTAATGTAGTATTTTAAATTAACTAAGCAATTTTACGCTGTTATATAAGTCTAATCATAGCAAGCGAGCTTAAAATAATTTCTTAACAAGCACTTGGGAGACGTCCAAAGCAAAACTTTGTTCAAAAGATATAGAGAGCAATAGATTGAATTTTACTTACAGTGTCACGTAAAGATTTTAGTTTTATTCGTATCTTACTTTATGAAACTTATATAATATACTTATATAATACTCATATAATATTATGTATTTCTTATAAATTCCTATATATAACGACTACCTCGTGGTTCTAGTGGATGTAAACACAACTGCTTATCACGTGTCCTGAGTACGAATCCGGGGCTGGTTATTGGATTTTTCTGTCCAGAAATTCTTAGTAGTAGTCCGGACTGTGTCTTGGAAATTTAACTACAAGAGTGAAGGAATAGAGAGTGCACCTGTGCTTGACACACACACTATAATCCTGCGCAGATGGCTAGTCTCCGTTGAAAACGGCCGCCGTGACCAAAATTCAGTCTTGAGGCCATTTTTTATGAATATTCTTATTTATATGTTACAAGCGACATATGAATAACAATATACATAAGAATTTGTAACATATAAATAACAATATTCAGAATAATTTTCAAAATATTGGCCTCCAGACTGATTCCGGTCACAGCGACTTCGCACGGGGTAGACTAAATATCTCCAGCTCATATACGTGTAGTAACCTGAGGGACGTAGTGATAAGTTTATCTACCAGCCTAGTGCATAGCTTTACGAGATTATATTTATATTTATTTTATTATACTTATACCAGCTAAAGCGTTAAGGTAACCAAATATTAACTTCAGATTAGTGTTAAACCTACCTCGTCAATCAGTCTTTTTATTGGTAAGAACTCAATGAAAATCCCCACAAGAGATTTTAATATTAACGCGGTCATACAGATGGACAAACGCTACTCTGGGATTTTTTTGAACTCACTCTTTGACTACCCACCTGATGTTAATGGCGACGATGGTAAAGCGCACTGACTTCTTTTTTTACATGGGGAAATGCCTACGCATACCCGCCTCGCGGGGGCAAGGGCGGGTTATGTCGGACTCGCACCGACTAAAACCCCATGGTGTTCCACCCTCGTCGCATATTGGCAGGGCCACGGGAACGCTTACGCACACATCCGCGGCCCCACCTGCGCTGGCCGCCCCATGGCGGCCTCTTCTCGGGAGAGGACTACTCCTCCCCCATCTCCTTCTCAGGTAAGGCGCACCAGAACACATGGCGCGCCCTGCTCCTCGGCCTCCAACTTAACATGCGCAACGGACGCCCCCGTGTCCGATGTGCGAAGGCCATGGGGCCAGGAAAAACTAGTACTCAGAAGCACCAGCATTCCTGAACCCAGCGGCGGATCTGGTCTATGGCTCCGCCGCCAACCAAGATTCGGCTGCGGAGGGTAGGGAGAGCGGCGCCTCGCAATACCGACACTCCTCTCCCCCCGCAGCCCCACCACCACCGCATCATTTAACGGTGCGGCCCCGTCAGAGTCGCGGAGGATAGGGCGAGTGGCGTATCGCCATACCAACACTCTTCTTCCTCCGCGACTCGGCCACCTCGGGCCGGCCCTACACCACGCCTATTTATTCTTGCCTAGAAGACACCCATATTGTAATCGTATGTAAAGATGATATGACTTAGGTTTAATAAATTGGCCGCTTTTACCATTGAGCATTATCAGGGTGTATCAATTGAAAGATTTATAGACATTGTAACTTGCAGTAAGTGAATCATTACTTTATTTTTACTAAAACATTGACAGTAAGGAATTTCAATTTAAAAAAATTGGTATAAAATATCATCGTGTGCTAAAAATTGTCGACTCAAGCACATGCTGTATACACTAAAAGAAATTGTAGGTTACATAAATAAATATATTTTAATATAAAAACATATATAACATATACATTTTAATTAAAGATTTCATCTTAAGGTCCTTCACTTTAAACGAACAGAAAATGAGATATGTTGTGTGCAAGTATTGCATAATTACAAATGAGTGCACTAAAGTCTACATGATTACTCCTGAATGCACACAGCAAGCCGGCCTTGGCAATTTTCTTTGCAAGATTCATGCAAAGCATAATTTTAAAATATAAATGTTAGAACGACATTCAGTAACCAGAAAACTACGTGAATATTATTTTATTTATTATATTTTATAATAATATATAAAGAAAGGTAATTTTATTATGTAATAACTAAGTTAATAAAACGATAAAACACCTTTTTGAATCTTAAAGTTTGTTGAACCTGAATCGCACGAACACGTGTCGTATTTTCGAGAGTGGTGTGTCGTGCCTAGTGTGCTGGTGCTGGGGGTGGTAGTGCTGGGATTAACGGCGACGGGTATAGTGCGCGCGATTGAGGGAGTGTGGGAGGTCCCATTAAAACTGGGCAAGACACATCATTTTCTTTCTTTACGCGGAATAAAGCAAATTAGTTTATAACATCTCCATTATAATGGATTTCCGCAAAGTAACGCTTGATTCTGTCAAAACTTTAGAATTCTATCAACATTTTATATGAAAATTTTCCTTTTTAGGGTTCCGTACCCAAAGTGTAACGACACGTGTTCATGTCGTATTTTCGAGAGCGGTGTGTCGTGCCTAGTGTGCTAGTGCTGGGGGTGGTAGTGCTGGGATCAACGGCGACGGGTATAGTACGCGCGATTGAGGCAGGGTGGGAGGTCCCCTTAAAAGTGAGCAGGACACATCATTTTCTTTCTTTACGCGGAATTAAGCAAATTTGTTTATAACAACCCCTAGCAATTTATTAATATTAAAGAAACTTAACATCTGATCTAAAATAATTTTTTCAAAAATTTTACTAAATGTTGGTATAACAGAAATTGGTCTAAAATTTGTGGGATCTAATGTACTACCAGATTTAAATATAGGTATGACTTTACTATGTTTCATTGAATCAGGAAACACACCAGATTCGACGCTTATATTAAATATAGTGGCTAGATAAGGTGCTATTATATCTATTATAAATTAAATAACTTTAACGCAAATCCCCCATAAGTCTGCCGTTTTCTTAACATCAATAGTTTTAAAATATTTAACGATATATTTTGGCAGTACTCTATGGAATTTAAAAGTATTTGAACAACACTTTACATTTTGTTTGAGCAATGATTCGTCGACAGTAGGAGAAGAATTTAATGATTTTGTTGTCAAAAAAGGAACATCAGTAAAATGTTTCTCAAAATCCATAGCAACTTCCTGATTAGATCGCGTTAAATTATTGTTAATATTCAATTGAAAATCCGAGTTGCATGGTTTGACCTTGCCCGTTTCACTATTTATTATTCTCCGAGTCATTTTAATTTTGTCGGGTGCAGTTTTAATTTTGTTGCTTAAATGTAAAGCCTTAGCAGTGAAGCACACTTTTTTTAAATATTTTTGAATATTTTTTTATATAATTTCTAAATATAACACTACTATTATATGATCTTTCATCATAAAGCTCGTATAACCTTCGCCTACTTTTATAAATTCCTACTGTCGCCCATTCGTTAAATGATTTGCGACTTTTAAAAAAGCAAGTTTTAGAAGTAAATATTCTACTAAATTCACAACTTATAATTTTAAATAATGTACCATAAAAATAATTAGCACTATTTTTAAATGAATGTGATGGAAGTATTTTTATTATATTACTTCTAAACCTCTCCAAGCGATGTTCATTTATTGGAATAAACACAACTTTCTTATTTTTCTGTTTTCTGTGTATGAAAGGTAGTGATACCAACTGTCCACAGTGATCTGAACTTAAATTTTGAATAATTGATTTATGCAAGGGCTTAACATCTGTAAAAATGTTATCTATACAGGTCACACTAGCCCCAGCAAAACGTGTTGTTTCTAAGAATAAATTAACAAGATTATACGATTTAAACAATGAGCTAAACTTAATACTAATGGAAGAAGTTTCAAGGAGATTGATGTTAAAGTCTCCACATATTACAACAGACTTGTTCTGTTTACTAAGTTTGAATAAAACTTCTTCCACAATCCTTTCAAAATAGTCATAAGTAGCACATGGGGGTCTGTAAACACTTACAACAATGAGGTCCTCGAGCTCGACACAAGGCATTTCTACAGTTCGCTCTACAGAGAAGCTCACAATATCCTTACGTTCTTTATATAATAATGACTTATCTGCTAATATTAAGGAGCCACTACGTAAACTTTTTTCTCTATTGAAGGAACTGACCACCTGTTGATTTCTGAAATTAAACATGAAATTACAATCTTTTAGGCAATGTTCAGTAATACAAAGGATGTGTATATTGTAACTATTTAAAAACAATTCAACTTCCAATGCTTTGCCCACCATGCCTTGTATATTTTGATGCACCAGGTGTAAACAATTTTTATTACTTATTTGTGGGCTGTATTCAAAATTAATTAAACTCTTATTATTGCTAAAGATTGCCTCTATTGTCACATTCACTAATTAAAATTAGTTGGAACTGATTTCACATTAAATGTCAAATGATTATTATGCTCAATAAAAGCAGTCTTGGTAGCCAAAAACTTGGCTGAGCTAAAAAGTAAATAATAAGATAGCACATTTGCTACCAGTCTTAAATTATATTTGGATAGGTCCCTATCTTTTGTCTAAAACATTTTTGTTAAATTATATATGTCAATTACATTAAAATTATGATTACTATCATAATTATTTTTACATATTAAATTATGCATTTGTATATTTAAATTATGTCTTAAATTATTTTCCTGTGGCAATCCCTGTATATATGGCAGTGTGAACAAGACAATTTTGTGTACATTTAAATTATTAAGTTGTTCAATATATCTTAATAACTGTTTGTTGTTTACACTGCCTCTTCTACCAACAAAAATTATTATTGTACTATTTGCGCAAAATTTAGTAACAATAATTTTTTTAGGATGTCACTAAAATATGCTCCAGGCATGAAGCAATTTGTAACTTTTTGTCCCTTTAAAGATTTATTTTAAGTTATGCCTAGATTTTTTCCCATGTCATCGCTATACACAATTATATTATTTTTAATAATATTTGAGTAATTTATTATTTTAATATCCTCTGCTATGACACTGTCATAGAGTTTTGGTGGTGGTATAATATTATCAGCACACACTAACTCTGAAGAAGCTGGCATTGAACGCTGACACATTGATACGCACATTGATATTTAACTAAGGAGTCAAACCGCTCCTCATTATATTTACAAGTCTTTACCAGATTATCCATAGCCAATATGTGTTCTTTTATTTCATTTTGGGCTGATTTATATTTATTGGACACAGTTTAAAGGGAGTTAATAAGTGATAATATTTCGGATTTAAGGCACTCTACGTCAGTCTCATAACATTTTTTTATGTTATCTACCTCAATTGAATACAACTTAAGTTCATATATCAATGCTTGCTTTTCTTTACATACATTAACATAATTTTTGGTATTAATCTTATTTCTTATTAATTTTTGTACTTTTTTATGTATTTATTAACTTTTATATACTTCTTCAATTTGGTTTTACTGCAATTAATCCTTACTGTGTTTCCTGAAGTGGAAGAGTCATCACCAGTCAAGTCTATTGCTGCAGGTTGCTGTAACATTCTTGAAGTATCACATTGCACAAGCTCAGAGAACAGGTTTTGAGTCTGGGAGGCTTTAAGGTTATCTATATATGTTTTAAATTGTGTTATTTGCTCATTAGGCTCATTCAACTGTAACTTCAATGCAGCAATTAACCTGAAAGCTTCCTCATATTCCTTGCTGCATTGGTCAAACTCATTAACCGTTCCCTGTAGCTGATCTCTTTCTTTAATAACACTTATGTATTCTGTATGTAACTTAACCATATCACATTTCAATTGTGTAATTTTGGCAATTATGCTAACTATTTCCCTTTCATTATCATCCCTTTCCTTAAGCAACAGTTCACACTGCTCCTTGGACGCCTTAAGTTCTTGGAGCGGAAGCTGGAGTTGGTTCTCCATCTGGCGCGTCTTGGCGTTGCGAGTATTCATTTTACTATTTATTATAAATAATAAAAGAAAACAAAGATCGAAAACAGAAGGAGCAGAGTAAGCTTATGTAAAGTTGTTGTTGTTTTTTTTTTCTATTTACAAGTCTCAAATCAAATTATCGTTAAAACAATTCGAAAAGAAAACCGCAAAGAATGTAATAATCCGAGTAATAGAATAAATCATTAATGTATAAAAGGTATGATATGAAATAAGAATTACACCTATTTTAAAACAAGGTTCGTTACCTGTCACTTTTTGTTCCAACACTAAATTGTTGTTATAATATTTATGTACCAGCTTTCTTAAATATTATATACAAACCGGCAGTAATTATTAACTATAACATAAAATTGAGGTGGATATGGTGAATTTACAATATTTAAATTATTAAAATTTATCGGGACCAATTACTTTTACAACTTATCACCAGGGTTGCCACAGCAAAAAAAATCATGGTCGAACAGTTATCGTAAATTCAGAGCGATATATAGTTATGCTGACAGATTTTCTGGCTCGTAAATTGCAAGAATCGCGAGGGTAAAATAAGAACACACAACCTGAACCAGAAAATAGCATTTCCTGGCCTCCAAGGAGCCCTGATTTAAGTCCAGCAGACTTTTTTCTATGGGGACACCTTAAAAGTAAGGGTATACTGCAATAATCTGACAACGTTACGGCAATTAAAGCTGAATATTCAACAAGAAATGGAATCCATTTCAAGAGAAACCCTTACGAAAGTTTTTCATAATTTTCGTGCTCGTTTAGACGAGTGTCGTAACCGCCAAGGCTGTCTTCTTGGCATAATTTTCAAAAAATAAAATTACATTTAATTAACTTTATACATTGTAACAAATTAAACGGTTTTAAATATAATAGTTTTGTATAATTTTATTGCATTCCTTTCTGGGCCACCATGTACAAAAATATAGGTTTTACTTCATCTAAAAATAACTCCGTGATACCAGTAGTGTAGTTGTACCACTTCTAGACCACCTGAGTCAGACGTGGTTCAACGACGTTCGTCGACACCCGATCCTAAAAAAAAAAAAAAAAGTTTTGGCATGCTCTGATCACGAATCCGCGGTCCATTTGTGTAGAATGCACGGTTCCGGAGATGTGTAGATCAATTAGCTAATATCTAATTGATATCCGGTAAGGGCCTCCACCGTCATTAGCGTCCCATTGTTCCTATTTCTATTGTTCTATTGTTCATTAATCACCTTCATTGCAGCGTGTGCGTCGACTATATCAGTGCTATTGTATTGTACTTCTTTGTTCCTAATTATACAACGCTAATCTGAATCATCAATAAAACACATTACATAATTTTGTTACAATTTTTATTTATAATATACAAAATCTTATTACTTATTATCTATAAAATAGGAGCGAAACATCTCATCCACTAAAATATCGTTGTACAATGTGTTCCTTGTAAATATACTCGTAAAACTATGTATTGAACATCCTTGAAACTTATATAGCAAATACATTAAGCAATATTCGCCACAAACTGAAGTCCACTCATTCTGAATCCTATCAACATTCCAGTTCCATCTTTTACAATTCCTTTTTAAAAACTCTAGATGATATCGTACAGGTGATCGTCCATATGAATCAAAATATTGACCGACGTCATTCGTATCGATATATAAAGCTACCCAATGTGACCCTGGTTTATCATCTGTATCCAAATTACATATTATATACGTTGGTACGTGGGTATACATAGGCAGTCTATTAGCTGCTTAAACATTATTTTCTAGACTGGGGTGAATCTTTTTCAGATGTTGTTGTACATCTAGTGTATCCATGATATTACTGCTATTAGTACATTATTACAGTACCAATCTACTCAATGAATAACATAGGAATGGTCAATTATAGTGATTTCTAAATATTAAATTGCATTTTTGTGTTATACAAATCGTACTTGAGTCATTGATCACCAAACAAAACACAATACGAAGAAATGTTGAGATAGACAACGGAAATGTGAGATAAACTGGTTGACGCATAAAGTAATTATCAACTCATTACGGAAATACTTTAGATTAGAATTTTTACGTACTGGTGGTATATAAGACCAACAGACGCAGTCATCGAGTTAGTGTACGGTCGTTTGACTACAGTGGATCTATCAATAGTACATTTGTGTTACTTCAATACACCAAAGGCTATGGATGTAAGTGTTTATTCTATTGACTAAATTACTTTTTTTCTGTTATTTTCATGTGTGTGTATTATTTTATTTAAATATTGTGTATGTATATGATTAAGTCGTGTGGTAACTCAGATGGTTAGCGCTAGCTGTAAATTTCACAGTACGCGACCCGGGTTCGATCCCCGCCAGCACCAATTAAATTGTTAATCGCAATTTTAAGTGCTTATTACCACGTGCTTGGTGGTGAAGGAAAACATCGTGAGGAAACCTGCATGTCTGAGAAAATTTCGAAGGCATGTGAAGTTCGCCAACACACATTGAGGGAGCGCGGCGGACATTTCCTTGCTCTAAAACCCTCTCAGAAATGAGAGGAGGCCTATGTTCAGCAGTGGACTTTAATAGGCTGTAACTTTAACTTTTTTAACTTTTATGATTAAGTGTTAACAAATTGATATTAACATGATAACTGTGTTGTTGCAGAAATCATTGAGCTTCGATGAAGATACCTATAAACAGTATTACTACTCGCCACTCTCCCCTCAAGAAGAGAGTGATAACCTCGTCATTAATAATAACACATGCGATGGTGGAAAAAGAAAATCGCAATCGATTGATCATTTTTTTGAAGCTGAATCAAAAATAAAAAAGAGGAAGGGAAAACTTCAGTGAAGTGTGCACCAGTGCTTTTTTCTCCACAATCATGGAAGAGAATACGGAACTATTCAATAGCGAATTAAATCAGGAGTTGTCTAAAGTTTGTGAAGAAATGGAGAGGGGTCAACTGTTCGATTCGTCATACGATGATGAGTTGTATCATCACTGTGCGATGGTTGAAACACAGTTTAAGTATGTAAAATAAACATTCATTTCGATCATAATTTACATATTGTCTTATACAGTTTTTAATAAATTTAAACATTTTAGCAGTCAACCACTACAACTTGGAAGAGGAACGAAGCGAACGTGCAGCAAAGAATCCAAGATCATCAAAAAACCAACAACGGAAGCAGAAGCGCATACCTCTGCAGGGAACAGTATCAGTAACGATGATCAAGTGGAATGTCCAAAGTGCCATATATTTATCAAGAAACGGTATTTAGCTAATCATTTTAAAAGTAATGTTCATAAAAATAATCTTTTAAATTCACATAATTCTTTATCAAACGTTAGTGTTATTGAATCTGCTTTTGGAAATAGGATTTTAACTTATAAAATCAAGAGTAGAGTAGATCGTTCGACATGGGTAAATTTTGAAACTCCTGAACTATTTTTAAATTCTATTAAAGATGATATTTTATTTTTATTACAAGAGTGTATTCATCAACACATAATTTTTAAGGTAAACTTCATATTGCATGCTGATTTTGTTCAACAAACTAAAGATATTCATGATACGTTCGATTTTCAAACGCTTAACTATATTATTTGTCAAGGAGATGACTTAAATATTTTTCTTTCATCTTTAAATGATACAATTACTACTAAAATTAGTGCTTTCGAAAAAAAAGATAGTGGATGGAGTCTAAAAAACATAAAATCTATAGACATGAATGTTAATAAATTTAACCCCCTACGCGGTACTTCATACATAGATCTTCCTCGTGACATAAAATTAAAAAAGGCTGTTATAAATGTAAAAAACAAGGATTATTTTTGTTTTAAATGGGCGTTACTCTCGGCGTTATATCCTGTAAACAAACACACCGATCGGGTATCATCGTACGTTAAACATGCAAATAAACTTAAATTTGATGGTATTTCCTTTCCGGTTAAAATTTCTGACATAGCAAAAGTAGAGAAATTAAATGATATTAGTATTAATGTTTTTGGGTTAGAATATAATAAAGAAAAACGATGTAATTCTATAGTAGGTCCATTATTTTTAACAAAGTGTCGTAAAGATAGACATATCAATTTATTATTTTTTTCCAAGGATACAAAAAATCATTATTGCTATATAAAAAATTTATCGCGGTTAGTTAGTAAACAAATTTCAAAAGACGGTCACATCATGTACATTTGTGAAGCATGTCTACTTCGTTTTCCATCTCAGGAAAGGTTAAATGACCATGAACAATACGATTGTGCCCACATTTGTACAGTATTACCAAACAGTGAAACTTTAAAAAAAAAGAATTGGTTTGGTCAACCTATTTCAAATGATAAAATTAAATTTGATAGTTATGAAAAAAAGTTAAAGATACCATTCGTAGTTTATGCTGATTTTGAAGCATTTTTAAAACCAATAGAATCATGTTCTAACGATCCTTCCAAACCTTTCACTCGTAATATTCAGAAACATGAAGTACATAGTTTTGGATATTATATAAAATGTTCATATGATGATAAATTATCAAAATATGTAACATATTGCGGACCCAACTGTGCACAAGTGTTTATGGAAAGTTTATCTAACAATCTAAAAGAAATAAATAGACTTCAAAAATATCCACCACTTCCGCTAACAAATGAAGACAAAAACCAAATTTCAAATGCAACCATTTGTCATATTTGTGAAACTGAGTTGGCAAAACATTTTTATGATTTTGATTGGTACACTGGTAGTTTTATAGGTGTTGCTCATGAATCATGTTGTTCGAAGATCAGAACACCTCGTTATATACCAATATTTTAACACAACCTTAGTCACTATGATGCTCATTTTATTGTTCACGCGTTAAACTTTTGTGATGGTGAAGTCGAAGTTATCCCTCAAAATAAAGAAAAATATATATCCTTTTCCAAAAAATTAAAAGTGAATAACCACGAAATTATATTGAGATTCTTAGATTCATTTAAGTTTTTATCGTGTAAATTAGAAGAATTGGCCAAAAATCTCAGTAATGATCAATTTCAAGAATTACGTAGAAATTACCCTAATGATGAAGATTTCTTTCGTTTAAAACGGAAAGGTGTTTATCCATATGAACTTATGACTAATTATGATAGTTTAAGTCTAACCTCGCTCCCTGAACAAAAATGTTTTTATAGTTCACTCACAGATTCACATATTTCAAATGATGATTACAATCATGCTAAAGATGTTTGGGAACATTTTGGGTGTTGTAATATGCTAGATTATTCAAACCTGTATTTAAAAACAGACGTTTTACTTTTATCCGATGTATTTGAAAACTTTAGAAAGTTATGTATTAATACATATGATTTAGACCCTGTCCATTATTACACAGCACCCGGTTTAAGTTGGGATGCAATGTTAAAATATACAAAAATAGAATTAGAACTTTTAACAGATTATGAGAAAATTGCATTTATTAGATCAGGTATCAGAGGTGGTGTATCTCAATGTAGTAATCGTTATGCTAGAGCTAATAACAAATACATGGAGGATTATGATACAGGGAAACCAAATTCATATATCACATATTTTGATGCCAACAATTTATATGGTTGGGCTATGTCTAAATATCTTCCTACTGGTGGATTCGAATGGGTAAATCCAAATACAGAATTTAATGTGTCTAAGACATCAGACTTCGGTTTTATTTTAGAAGTTGATTTGGAATATCCAGATGAACTTCATGATTTACATTCGGACTTTCCTTTATGTCCAGAAAACATTTGTGTAGGCAATATTAATGAGAATAAACTAGTCCCAAATTTAAATAATAAAGATAAATATGTAATTCATTACAGAAATTTAAAGCAGTGCATAGAAATGGGGGTTAAATTAACTAAAATTCATAGAGTTTTAAAATTTAAACAGTCTCCCTGGTTGAAGATGTACATAGATCTAAACACAAAATTAAGAACTGTTTTATATAATTTTTGGAATATATATTAATTGTTTACACCAACACTTTCATTTTTTATTTCACCCCTTTGAACTTTAGACGTGTGTTATGTTTCACTTTATCCATCCGTTCACTGCTATTGTGGCAGGACCAAGTGGGTGTGGGAAGTCAAATTTTGTAACAAATTTCATAAAATCAGTTACAGAAATATGTAATTGTGATTTTAATCAGATCACATGGTGCTTTGATGAAATGCAACCATTATATAATTTACCAAATGTTAACTATCATCAAGGAATTCCAAATCTTAATATGTTTGATGGTGAAAACCCACATCTTGTTATTATTGATGACCTAATGAGAGAGTCCGATGGAAGAATTGTGGATATATTTACAAAAGGTAGTCATCACAGGAATCTTAGTGTATTTTATCTAACACAAAATTTATTTCATCAGGGTAAAGGACAAAGAGACATATCTTTAAACTCAAGTTATATAATATATTTTAAAAACCCTCGAGATAAAACTCAAATAAGATATTTAGCAAGACAAGTATCACCAGATAACCCAAAATTCATTGAAAATGCCTACAGGGATGCAACTCTAGAGGCGCATGGATATTTAATGGTAGATTTAAAACAGAATACCAATGATTTTTGTCGTATCAAGACAAATGTCTTTCCATTTAATGGTTTCTGTACAGTCTACGTCCCCACAAAAGAGTTTAAATACACCAAGAATCAAACAATTGAAATCATTGCTAAATGATGCATCGTCGACTCACAACGTATAAACATTTGCTAACCGCTTTGCATACGCTTAAACCAAAATATCAAAGAGCATTACTTAAAACGTGTGATGAAAAAGAAATTAACTGTATTTGTGAGTGTATTCATAACGTTTTACAAGGAAAAGTACCTCTTAAAGATCAGGATAAACAAAAATTGAATAAACATAAAAACATACTCCGTAAACTAGTACGTAAGTGTAAACATAAACTAAGAAAAAATATAATTATACAAAAAGGAGGGGCTTTCTTACCAACAATATTAGGTGCAATATTGAGTGGATTAGTGAGTGGACTAGCCAGTTAACATGGAAAATGCAAAGAAAATGATACTTATCGAACCTGGATTGATTGAAAAATTAAAACAAGAAAATAAGGTTAATAGTAATTTATCTCGATTAGATATTGAAATGCAAAATATTATGAATAGTAAGACGGAAGACCGAAAGAAATGGATATTATATTTACAAACACTGCAAAGATACCTTTATTTTACCGAAGAGGATCGTCAACCACTCAAATTACCAATTTATTCTGATACATCTAATGAAGATTCAAATGAGTCAAAAATTGGTTTTAAAAATAAAGATAGAGATCTAAAAACTTCAGTTGATATTGAATCTTTGCTGGAGGAGAATCGATCCATTAAAAGTAAAGAAAATGATGAAAATCCACTTTACACACCAGCTCAAATACTCAGTTTAATACCAAAAACTTATCATAAAAAAGGGCAGTTATTATTAAACTTAGTTGAAACAAGTAAAAGTAAAATACATTGGGATAATGAAGGTACAGTCATAATTGATAGTGAAAAAATTCCTGGAAGTAATATTGTTGATTTAATAAATGATTCACTAAGACCCCTAAAAAGAAGTGATCCGGTAGGGTGGGTTAGATTTGCTGAAGCATTAAAAGATATTAAAGTACCACTTACTTATATTGGAAATCCAAGGAGATGTGAGTTTATTAACCAACTTCAAGCAAAAGATCTGAACAAACCCTCTGAGATTGAAGTTCAAGAGTTTTCTACACCGGTCAGTAGAGATAAAAAGTCTACAACTAAAATACGTAAAGGACTTGAGTGGGAAAAATGAACCCCGTACTAGAAGAAATTAACAGGATTTATTATGATCCATCTAATCCCGCTGGTTTTGGTAGTATTGATAAATTATCAAAAGCCATGAAGGGTAAAATGAATAAAAAGCAAGTAAAGGAATGGTTAAAATCACAAGAAACATACACATTACATAAACCCATTCGAAAAAAATTCCCGCGTAATAGGTACATTCTATCAAATATTAATGAACTGTGGCAAGCTGATTTAAGTGATATGCGAACTTATTCTCAATATAATGATGGTTTCAAATATATACTTTGTATTATTGATGTATTTAGTAAATATGCTTTTGCAAGACCAATGAAAAAGAAAAACTCAGAAACAACTAAAGAATGTTTTGAAAGTATATTTACTGAAAGTAATTTAACACCTACTCACATACAATCCGATAAAGGTACAGAATTTGTTTCAAAAGATGTACAAAAATACTTTAAATCCAAAAAGATTAATTACTATACCACTAACAATCCTGACATTAAGGCTAGTATTGTTGAACGATTTCAAAGAACACTAAAAATGAAAATGTGGCGTTATTTCACTCATAATAATACTTATAGATATATAGATGTTTTACAAGATTTAATATACTCTTATAATCACAGCTTTCACTCTAGTATTAAGATGTGCCCATGTGATGTAAATTCCAACAATATTATGACAGTTTGGACTAATCTTTATGATAGACGGTCAAAAAAACTTTCTTTAGAAAATCCTAAACCAAATTACAATGTGGGTGATTATGTTCGAATAACTAAATATAAACATGTATTCCAAAAAGGATATGAATCAAATTGGAGTGATGAAATATTTATTATATCTTCAATAATTGATAGATCTCCATGGGTTGTTTATACAATAACAGATTTACAAAATGAACCAATAATTTGTACTTTTTATGAAAGAGAATTACAGAAAATCACTTACAACCCCACCTCACAACATAAAATAGATAAAATAATTGACACTCGTTATTCAGGTAACAGAAAAGAAGTATTAGTGAAGTGGAAAGGTTATCCAGATAAATTTAACAGTTGAATTTTAGCTTCTAGTTTAAAAGAAATATGAATAAAGAAAGATTCTATTTAACTTTACTCAGCAATAGTTCAATGGAATACTTTCCTGATAACAAGACCACAAATTTTTCAACGAAATTATATATAAAATTAGAAGGTGAATGGTCGGTTGGAGTTGTCGAGTTTCAATATCCATGTACCATGTTTACTGTTCAAGACCATGAAAATGTTATATACATTACAAAATCTATGTTAATGCCTAATGAAGATAAACCATCCACAGTGTACTACAAAAAACATATTCCAGCTACCAACTATGATAACGTTGAGCATATTTTAAGAGTGTTAAATGGTATCGGAGAGAACTTGAAATTTCGCTATGATGAAATAACAAAATTTGTGTCTATTTCGGTATTGGATAAAAATATAACATCCGTAACATTATCACCCAAATTAAGTTTACAGCTAGGTTATGAACCAAATAAAAATCTCCTAGAGAGAAATTTTGGAAAGTGTCCTGCTAATTTACACTTAGGGTTACCATCTCAACTATTTCTATATTGCGACATTATCGATCCTCAGATTGTGGGTGATGTTATGACTCCTTTATTAAGAGTCATTTCATTAGATCCTACAAAATACATTTATGGTGCAAATAAAATGCACGTTTTCTCTCAACCTCACTACTTACCTGTTATGCGAAGAGAGTTCGATACGTTGGAAATAGTTATAAGATCGAGTACAGGACAAAAAATACCATTCCAGTTTGGAACTGTGTGTATTAAACTACATTTCCGAAAATTATAATAATGAATTCTCTTCGTGATCATCATAAATGTCCATATGAAAATTATTATACACATCAAGCTGGATCAGGAGTTGGAGTAATTTATAAGGGTTCACCATATCAACGCGGTCATGGTATTGGGAGCTTCTTAGGGGGGTTATTCAGATCAGTTTTACCTTTACTTTCAAGTGGTGCTCGAGTGATTGGTAAGGAGGCATTAAGCGCTGGAGTAGGACTTTTATCGGATATGGTTCAAGCCCGTCCTATGGAAGCCTCAATAAAAGATCGTCTAAAGCAAGTTAGTACGAATTTAAAACGAAAGGCTGATGAGAAAATTGATCAATTTAACATGACTGGATCTGGGTATAAAACTAAAAGAAAACGATTGACATCGTTCATTCCACCATTAACTGCTAAAGTGAAAGCTGCGAAAAAACTTAGTCTAAAACCAAAAAATATCAAAGATATATTTTCAAACTAAATATGTCTTTCCTTCATAATCATTCTTGCGAGTGCGTTAAGTCAGAATTGGATTTGTTTGCACTACCGTCTACACAAACTAGCATTGAAAATGGATTGTGGATTCATTATAAACCAATTTCATCTCTTGGTGATGATGGACCTATCGAGTTTCAAGTTCCTGGGACCGGCGATGACTACATAGATTTGTCTCATACATTACTCCACATAAAGGCAAAAGTATTAAATCAAGATTCAACTAACTTGGTATCTACTACAATAGTAGCACCTGTAAATAATTGGCTGCATTCACTTTTTAGTCAACTTGATGTTTATTTAAACCAAAAACTTGTATCACCACCTAATAATACCTATGCATATCGAGCATACATGGAAACCCTTTTAAACTATGCCCCTGCTGCTAAACAATCTCATCTTACTTGTAGTCTTTGGTATGAGGATACAGCAGGAAAAATGGATTCTACAGATGGTAAAAACATAGGATTTGTTAAAAGACAGGAATTGATTAGTGAAAGTAAGGAAATAGAAATGATTGGTCATCTTCACGGTGACATTTTTAACCAAGATAAATTTTTAATTAATGGTGTTGAAATGAGTGTTAAATTGGTTCGATCAAGAGAGAGTTTTAATTTAATTGTTGGGTCAAACGATGTAAAGTTTAAAGTTTGCATTACGGACGCAACTCTTATTGTTCGACGAGCACGAATTAATCCAAGTGTATTACTCGCACATCAAAAAGTTTTAGCTTCTACCACTGCTAAATATCCTATTACTCGAGCTGAAGTAAAAGTTTTAACAATTCCTTCGGGTGTTCAAGGAAAAACTCTTGATAATATATTTTTAGGACAGGTACCGAAAAGATGTATAATTGGATTTGTGAACAATTCTGCATTTAATGGTTCCCTTACTAAAAATCCATTTAACTTTGAAAACTATGGTATTAATTCTTTCAGCTTATATATTGATGGTCAACAAATACCTTCAAAAGCTTTGCAACCATCTTTTAATAATAGCATATTTACATCAGCATATCATACTCTATTCTCGGGAACTGGTATTCACTTTCTTAATGAAGGAAATGGAATCTCTTGTGAACAGTATGGCAAAGGTTACTGTCTATTAGCATTTGACTTAACTCCTGATTTATCAGCTAACTCATCAACTCATTGGAATCTCATAAAGCATGGTAGTGTAAGAATAGAAGTACGATTTGAATCCTCATTAATACAAACAATTAACTGTATAGTTTATGCTGAGTTTGATAATATTATTGAGATAGATAAAAACAGAAATGTTACTGTAGACTATAGTAGTTAAGGTTATAATATGTGTTGTGTGTTAGATTTTATGTGTTATGTGTAATGCATTTTGTGTGTATGTAACTATGTGAAACGTTATAAAATTAAATAAAACAAATTGTATGCAATATATTTTTTTTTATTTCTTTATAAATCTTCTATTTAATCTAATACAAAACACTGTTCGAGTTGAAATTTTACATAAGCACACTGACTACACCACTGAACATGCTGCTGCCAAGGATCATCATCATGTTCCCAATCTTTTAAACCACCACCACAATGGAAACACTTGGTCCCGTCTGCATGGCCAGTATAAAAGAAACCAGCTTCTGCAAGATCTTCAGGTTTCTGTCGCATAACGAGAGGCCAGTTTTCGAAACTAAGCAAACGGCTAGATTTTGAACTGAAGAATGGATATTCAGCTCTTGAGTACTGCATACTCTTCTCGTTTTCTTCTCCACTCAGTGTTGTAGTTTTGTTATTCAATGATGTGTTTTGTACACGTATTTTTTTTTTAAATAATATTCCACAACTATCAAACAACGCCATCTAGTCCCAAGCTAAGCAGAGCTTGTGTTATGGGTACTAGACAACTGATAAACATACTTATATATTTCAAAATACATAAATATTATAGATAAATTACACCCAGACACAGAACAAATGATCGTGCTCATCACACAAACATTTGTCCTGAGTGGGAATCGAACCCACGACCTCCGGCGTAGCAGTCAGGGTCACTAACCACTAGACCAACAGGCCAGCCAACTCATCTCTTCCTTCCGCTCTTGTCTTCCTGTAATTGAAGTAAACAGAATCACATTCACTAATGATCAGCTAATGACTGTCATTGTTAAAAAAGTATTTTTTAACTTTTTCACTTTCTGCTATTGTCTTTGTTATATTGTATACGAGGGCGTTTGTGTTGTCGTAGATGCTATCCTTATTAGTCTTTACGTAATATTTAATTCTCGTGGAAGCATGTTTCCAATGATCAGTAGTTGGAATCTTGGATAGCTTCTTCATATCGTACATTTCAATTTTGATGAGATGCGTCGCTTGGTCTCCGTCGTCAGAATTAGTAGAAATGTATGATACACCATCTCTAGCGGCTCGTGCTACGGTTGATGAAAACAGCTTCCTCTTTTTTATTTTTGATTCAGCTTCAAAAAAATGATCAATCGATTGCGATTTTCTTTTTCCACCATCGCATGTGTTATTATTAATGACGAGGTTATCACTCTCTTCTTGAGGGGAGAGTGGCGATTAGTAATACTGTTTATAGGTATCTTCATCGAAGCTCAATGATTTCTGCAACAACACAGTACAGTTATCATGTTAATATCAATTTGTTAACACTTAATCATAAAAGTTAAAAAAGTTAAAGTTACAGCCTATTAAAGTCCACTGCTGAACATAGGCCTCCTCTCATTTCTGAGAGGGTTTTAGAGCAAGGAAATGTCCGCCGCGCTCCCTCAATGTGTGTTGGCGAACTTCACATGCCTTCAAAATTTTCTCAGACATGCAGGTTTCCTCACGATGTTTTCCTTCACCACCAAGCACGTGGTAATAAGCACTTAAAATTGCGATTAACAATTTAATTGGTGCTGGCGGGGATCGAACCCGGGTCGCGTACTGTGAAATTTACAGCTAGCGCTAACCATCTGAGTTACCACGGCTTAATCATATACATACACAATATTTAAATAAAATAAGACACACACATGAAAATAACAGAAAAAAAGTAATTTAGTCAATAGAATAAACACTTACATCCATAGCCTTTGGTGTATTGAAGTAACACAAATGTACTATTGATAGATCCACTGTAGTCAAACGACCGTACACTAACTCGATGACTGCGTCTGTTGGTCTTATATACCACCAGTACGTAAAAATTCTAATCTAAAGTATTTCCGTAATGAGTTGATAATTACTTTATGCGTCAACCAGTTTATCTCACATTTCCGTTGTCTATCTCAACATTTCTTCGTATTGTGTTTTGTTTGGTGATCAATGACTCAAGTACGATTTGTATAACACAAAAATGCAATTTAATATTTAGAAATCACTATAATTGACCATTCCTATGTTATTCATTGAGTAGATTGGTACTGTAATAATGTACTAATAGCAGTAATATCATGGATACACTAGATGTACAACAACATCTGAAAAAGATTCACCCCAGTCTAGAAAATAATGTTTAAGCAGCTAATAGACTGCCTATGTATACCCACGTACCAACGTATATAATATGTAATTTGGATACAGATGATAAACCAGGGTCACATTGGGTAGCTTTATATATCGATACGAATGACGTCGGTCAATATTTTGATTCATATGGACGATCACCTGTACGATATCATCTAGAGTTTTTAAAAAGGAATTGTAAAAGATGGAACTGGAATGTTGATAGGATTCAGAATGAGTGGACTTCAGTTTGTGGCGAATATTGCTTAATGTATTTGCTATATAAGTTTCAAGGATGTTCAATACATAGTTTTACGAGTATATTTACAAGGAACACATTGTACAACGATATTTTAGTGGATGAGATGTTTCGCTCCTATTTTATAGATAATAAGTAATAAGATTTTATGATCTTAAGATTTTATGATCCTAAAAAAAAAAAAAAAAAAAAGTTTTTCCATTTTTGTGTAGAATGCACGGTTCCGGAGATGTGTAGATCAATTAGCTAATATCTAATTGATATCCGGTAAGGGCCTCCACCGTCATTAGCGTCCCATTGTTCCTATTTCTATTGTTCTATTGTTCATTAATCACCTTCATTGCAGCGTGTGCGTCGACTATATCAGTGCTATTGTATTGTACTTCTTTGTTCCTAATTATGCAACGCTAATCTGAATCATCAATAAAACACATTACATAATTTTGTTACAATTTTTATTTCATAGAGTTTTAAAATTTAAACAGTCTCCCTAGTTGAAGATGTACATAGATCTAAACACAAAATTAAGAACTGTTTTATATAATTTTTGGAATATATATTAATTGTTTACACCAACACTTTCATTTTTTATTTCACCCCTTTGAACTTTAGACGTGTGTTATGTTTCACTTTATCCATCCGTTCACTGCTATTGTGGCAGGACCAAGTGGGTGTGGGAAGTCAAATTTTGTAACAAATTTCATAAAATCAGTTACAGAAATATGTAATTGTGATTTTAATCAGATCACATGGTGCTTTGATGAAATGCAACCATTATATAATTTACCAAATGTTAACTATCATCAAGGAATTCCAAATCTTAATATGTTTGATGGTGAAAACCCACATCTTGTTATTATTGATGACCTAATGAGAGAGTCCGATGGAAGAATTGTGGATATATTTACAAAAGGTAGTCATCACAGGAATCTTAGTGTATTTTATCTAACACAAAATTTATTTCATCAGGGTAAAGGACAAAGAGACATATCTTTAAACTCAAGTTATATAATATATTTTAAAAACCCTCGAGATAAAACTCAAATAAGATATTTAGCAAGACAAGTATCACCAGATAACCCAAAATTCATTGAAAATGCCTACAGGAATGCAACTCTAGAGGCGCATGGATATTTAATGGTAGATTTAAAACAGAATACCAATGATTTTTGTCGTATCAAGACAAATGTCTTTCCATTTAATGGTTTCTGTACAGTCTACGTCCCCACAAAAGAGTTTAAATACACCAAGAATCAAACAATTGAAATCATTGCTAAATGATGCATCGTCGACTCACAACGTATAAACATTTGCTAACCGCTTTGCATACGCTTAAACCAAAATATCAAAGAGCATTACTTAAAACGTGTGATGAAAAAGAAATTAACTGTATTTGTGAGTGTATTCATAACGTTTTACAAGGAAAAGTACCTCTTAAAGATCAGGATAAACAAAAATTGAATAAACATAAAAACATACTCCGTAAACTAGTACGTAAGTGTAAACATAAACTAAGAAAAAATATAATTATACAAAAAGGAGGGGCTTTCTTACCAACAATATTAGGTGCAATATTGAGTGGATTAGTGAGTGGACTAGCCAGTTAACATGGAAAATGCAAAGAAAATGATACTTATCGAACCTGGATTGATTGAAAAATTAAAACAAGAAAATAAGGTTAATAGTAATTTATCTCGATTAGATATTGAAATGCAAAATATTATGAATAGTAAGACGGAAGACCGAAAGAAATGGATATTATATTTACAAACACTGCAAAGATACCTTTATTTTACCGAAGAGGATCGTCAACCACTCAAATTACCAATTTATTCTGATACATCTAATGAAGATTCAAATGAGTCAAAAATTGGTTTTAAAAATAAAGATAGAGATCTAAAAACTTCAGTTGATATTGAATCTTTGCTGGAGGAGAATCGATCCATTAAAAGTAAAGAAAATGATGAAAATCCACTTTACACACCAGCTCAAATACTCAGTTTAATACCAAAAACTTATCATAAAAAAGGGCAGTTATTATTAAACTTAGTTGAAACAAGTAAAAGTAAAATACATTGGGATAATGAAGGTACAGTCATAATTGATAGTGAAAAAATTCCTGGAAGTAATATTGTTGATTTAATAAATGATTCACTAAGACCCCTAAAAAGAAGTGATCCGGTAGGGTGGGTTAGATTTGCTGAAGCATTAAAAGATATTAAAGTACCACTTACTTATATTGGAAATCCAAGGAGATGTGAGTTTATTAACCAACTTCAAGCAAAAGATCTGAACAAACCCTCTGAGATTGAAGTTCAAGAGTTTTCTACACCGGTCAGTAGAGATAAAAAGTCTACAACTAAAATACGTAAAGGACTTGAGTGGGAAAAATGAACCCCGTACTAGAAGAAATTAACAGGATTTATTATGATCCATCTAATCCCGCTGGTTTTGGTAGTATTGATAAATTATCAAAAGCCATGAAGGGTAAAATGAATAAAAAGCAAGTAAAGGAATGGTTAAAATCACAAGAAACATACACATTACATAAACCCATTCGAAAAAAATTCCCGCGTAATAGGTACATTCTATCAAATATTAATGAACTGTGGCAAGCTGATTTAAGTGATATGCGAACTTATTCTCAATATAATGATGGTTTCAAATATATACTTTGTATTATTGATGTATTTAGTAAATATGCTTTTGCAAGACCAATGAAAAAGAAAAACTCAGAAACAACTAAAGAATGTTTTGAAAGTATATTTACTGAAAGTAATTTAACACCTACTCACATACAATCCGATAAAGGTACAGAATTTGTTTCAAAAGATGTACAAAAATACTTTAAATCCAAAAAGATTAATTACTATACCACTAACAATCCTGACATTAAGGCTAGTATTGTTGAACGATTTCAAAGAACACTAAAAATGAAAATGTGGCGTTATTTCACTCATAATAATACTTATAGATATATAGATGTTTTACAAGATTTAATATACTCTTATAATCACAGCTTTCACTCTAGTATTAAGATGTGCCCATGTGATGTAAATTCCAACAATATTATGACAGTTTGGACTAATCTTTATGATAGACGGTCAAAAAAACTTTCTTTAGAAAATCCTAAACCAAATTACAATGTGGGTGATTATGTTCGAATAACTAAATATAAACATGTATTCCAAAAAGGATATGAATCAAATTGGAGTGATGAAATATTTATTATATCTTCAATAATTGATAGATCTCCATGGGTTGTTTATACAATAACAGATTTACAAAATGAACCAATAATTTGTACTTTTTATGAAAGAGAATTACAGAAAATCACTTACAACCCCACCTCACAACATAAAATAGATAAAATAATTGACACTCGTTATTCAGGTAACAGAAAAGAAGTATTAGTGAAGTGGAAAGGTTATCCAGATAAATTTAACAGTTGGATTTTAGCTTCTAGTTTAAAAGAAATATGAATAAAGAAAGATTCTATTTAACTTTACTCAGCAATAGTTCAATGGAATACTTTCCTGATAACAAGACCACAAATTTTTCAACGAAATTACCAAAAGCTATAAAATTAGAAGGTGAATGGTCGGTTGGAGTTGTCGAGTTTCAATATCCATGTACCATGTTTACTGTTCAAGACCATGAAAATGTTATATACATTACAAAATCTATGTTAATGCCTAATGAAGATAAACCATCCACAGTGTACTACAAAAAACATATTCCAGCTACCAACTATGATAACGTTGAGCATATTTTAAGAGTGTTAAATGGTATCGGAGAGAACTTGAAATTTCGCTATGATGAAATAACAAAATTTGTGTCTATTTCGGTATTGGATAAAAATATAACATCCGTAACATTATCACCCAAATTAAGTTTACAGCTAGGTTATGAACCAAATAAAAATCTCCTAGAGAGAAATTTTGGAAAGTGTCCTGCTAATTTACACTTAGGGTTACCATCTCAACTATTTCTATATTGCGACATTATCGATCCTCAGATTGTGGGTGATGTTATGACTCCTTTATTAAGAGTCATTTCATTAGATCCTACAAAATACATTTATGGTGCAAATAAAATGCACGTTTTCTCTCAACCTCACTACTTACCTGTTATGCGAAGAGAGTTCGATACGTTGGAAATAGTTATAAGATCGAGTACAGGACAAAAAATACCATTCCAGTTTGGAACTGTGTGTATTAAACTACATTTCCGAAAATTATAATAATGAATTCTCTTCGTGATCATCATAAATGTCCATATGAAAATTATTATACACATCAAGCTGGATCAGGAGTTGGAGTAATTTATAAGGGTTCACCATATCAACGCGGTCATGGTATTGGGAGCTTCTTAGGGGGGTTATTCAGATCAGTTTTACCTTTACTTTCAAGTGGTGCTCGAGTGAATGGTAAGGAGGCATTAAGCGCTGGAGTAGGACTTTTATCGGATATGGTTCAAGCCCGTCCTATGGAAGCCTCAATAAAAGATCGTCTAAAGCAAGTTAGTACGAATTTAAAACGAAAGGCTGATGAGAAAATTGATCAATTTAACATGACTGGATCTGGGTATAAAACTAAAAGAAAACGATTGACATCGTTCATTCCACCATTAACTGCTAAAGTGAAAGCTGCGAAAAAACTTAGTCTAAAACCAAAAAATATCAAAGATATATTTTCAAACTAAATATGTCTTTCCTTCATAATCATTCTTGCGAGTGCGTTAAGTCAGAATTGGATTTGTTTGCACTACCGTCTACACAAACTAGCATTGAAAATGGATTGTGGATTCATTATAAACCAATTTCATCTCTTGGTGATGATGGACCTATCGAGTTTCAAGTTCCTGGGACCGGCGATGACTACATAGATTTGTCTCATACATTACTCCACATAAAGGCAAAAGTATTAAATCAAGATTCAACTAACTTGGTATCTACTACAATAGTAGCACCTGTAAATAATTGGCTGCATTCACTTTTTAGTCAACTTGATGTTTATTTAAACCAAAAACTTGTATCACCACCTAATAATACCTATGCATATCGAGCATACATGGAAACCCTTTTAAACTATGCCCCTGCTGCTAAACAATCTCATCTTACTTGTAGTATTTGGTATGAGGATACAGCAGGAAAAATGGATTCTACAGATGGTAAAAACATAGGATTTGTTAAAAGACAGGAATTGATTAGTGAAAGTAAGGAAATAGAAATGATTGGTCATCTTCACGGTGACATTTTTAACCAAGATAAATTTTTAATTAATGGTGTTGAAATGAGTGTTAAATTGGTTCGATCAAGAGAGAGTTTTAATTTAATTGTTGGGTCAAACGATGTAAAGTTTAAAGTTTGCATTACGGACGCAACTCTTATTGTTCGACGAGCACGAATTAATCCAAGTGTATTACTCGCACATCAAAAAGTTTTAGCTTCTACCACTGCTAAATATCCTATTACTCGAGCTGAAGTAAAAGTTTTAACAATTCCTTCGGGTGTTCAAGGAAAAACTCTTGATAATATATTTTTAGGACAGGTACCGAAAAGATGTATAATTGGATTTGTGAACAATTCTGCATTTAATGGTTCCCTTACTAAAAATCCATTTAACTTTGAAAACTATGGTATTAATTCTTTCAGCTTATATATTGATGGTCAACAAATACCTTCAAAAGCTTTGCAACCATCTTTTAATAATAGCATATTTACATCAGCATATCATACTCTATTCTCGGGAACTGGTATTCACTTTCTTAATGAAGGAAATGGAATCTCTTGTGAACAGTATGGCAAAGGTTACTGTCTATTAGCATTTGACTTAACTCCTGATTTATCAGCTAACTCATCAACTCATTGGAATCTCATAAAGCATGGTAGTGTAAGAATAGAAGTACGATTTGAATCCTCATTAATACAAACAATTAACTGTATAGTTTATGCTGAGTTTGATAATATTATTGAGATAGATAAAAACAGAAATGTTACTGTAGACTATAGTAGTTAAGGTTATAATATGTGTTGTGTGTTAGATTTTATGTGTTATGTGTAATGCATTTTGTGTGTATGTAACTATGTGAAACGTTATAAAATTAAATAAAACAAATTGTATGCAATATATTTTTTTTTATTTCTTTATAAATCTTCTATTTAATCTAATACAAAACACTGTTCGAGTTGAAATTTTACATAAGCACACTGACTAAACCACTGAACATGCTGCTGCCAAGGATCATCATCATCTTCCCAATCTTTTAAACCACCACCACAATGGAAACACTTGGTCCCGTCTGCATGGCCAGTATAAAAGAAACCAGCTTCTGCAAGATCTTCAGGTTTCTGTCGCATAACGAGAGGCCAGTTTTCGAAACTAAGCAAACGGCTAGATTTTGAACTGAAGAATGGATATTCAGCTCTTGAGTACTGCATACTCTTCTCGTTTTCTTCTCCACTCAGTGTTGTAGTTTTGTTATTCAATGATGTGTTTTGTACACGTATTTTTTTTTTTAAATAATATTCCACAACTATCAAACAACGCCATCTAGTCCCAAGCTAAGCAGAGCTTGTGTTATGGGTACTAGACAACTGATAAACATACTTATATATTTCAAAATACATAAATATTATAGATAAATTACACCCAGACACAGAACAAATGATCGTGCTCATCACACAAACATTTGTCCTGAGTGGGAATCGAACCCACGACCTCCGGCGTAGCAGTCAGGGTCACTAACCACTAGACCAACAGGCCAGCCAACTCATCTCTTCCTTCCGCTCTTGTCTTCCTGTAATTGAAGTAAACAGAATCACATTCACTAATGATCAGCTAATGACTGTCATTGTTAAAAAAGTATTTTTTAACTTTTTCTCTTTCTGCTATTGTCTTTGTTATATTGTATACGAGGGCGTTTGTGTTGTCGTAGATGCTATCCTTATTAGTCTTTACGTAATATTTAATTCTCGTGGAAGCATGTTTCCAATGATCAGTAGTTGGAATCTTGGATAGCTTCTTCATATCGTACATTTCAATTTTGATGAGATGCGTCGCTTGGTCTCCGTCGTCAGAATTAGTAGAAATGTATGATACACCATCTCTAGCGGCTCGTGCTACGGTTGATGAAAACAGCTTCCTCTTTTTTATTTTTGATTCAGCTTCAAAAAAATGATCAATCGATTGCGATTTTCTTTTTCCACCATCGCATGTGTTATTATTAATGACGAGGTTATCACTCTCTTCTTGAGGGGAGAGTGGCGATTAGTAATACTGTTTATAGGTATCTTCATCGAAGCTCAATGATTTCTGCAACAACACAGTTATCATGTTAATATCAATTTGTTAACACTTAATCATAAAAGTTAAAAAAGTTAAAGTTACAGCCTATTAAAGTCCACTGCTGAACATAGGCCTCCTCTCATTTCTGAGAGGGTTTTAGAGCAAGGAAATGTCCGCCGCGCTCCCTCAATGTGTGTTGGCGAACTTCACATGCCTTCGAAATTTTCTCAGACATGCAGGTTTCCTCACGATGTTTTCCTTCACCACCAAGCACGTGGTAATAAGCACTTAAAATTGCGATTAACAATTTAATTGGTGCTGGCGGGGATCGAACCCGGGTCGCGTACTGTGAAATTTACAGCTAGCGCTAACCATCTGAGTTACCACGGCTTAATCATATACATACACAATATTTAAATAAAATAATACACACACATGAAAATAACAGAAAAAAAGTAATTTAGTCAATAGAATAAACACTTACATCCATAGCCTTTGGTGTATTGAAGTAACACAAATGTACTATTGATAGATCCACTGTAGTCAAACGACCGTACACTAACTCGATGACTGCGTCTGTTGGTCTTATATACCACCAGTACGTAAAAATTCTAATCTAAAGTATTTCCGTAATGAGTTGATAATTACTTTATGCGTCAACCAGTTTATCTCACATTTCCGTTGTCTATCTCAACATTTCTTCGTATTGTGTTTTGTTTGGTGATCAATGACTCAAGTATTATTTGTATAACACAAAAATGCAATTTAATATTTAGAAATCACTATAATTGACCATTCCTATGTTATTCATTGAGTAGATTGGTACTGTAATAATGTACTAATAGCAGTAATATCATGGATACACTAGATGTACAACAACATCTGAAAAAGATTCACCCCAGTCTAGAAAATAATGTTTATGCAGCTAATAGACTGCCTATGTATACCCACGTACCAACGTATATAATATGTAATTTGGATACAGATGATAAACCAGGGTCACATTGGGTAGCTTTATATATCGATACGAATGACGTCGGTCAATATTTTGATTCATATGGACGATCACCTGTACGATATCATCTAGAGTTTTTAAAAAGGAATTGTAAAAGATGGAACTGGAATGTTGATAGGATTCAGAATGAGTGGACTTCAGTTTGTGGCGAATATTGCTTAATGTATTTGCTATATAAGTTTCAAGGATGTTCAATACATAGTTTTACGAGTATATTTACAAGGAACACATTGTACAACGATATTTTAGTGGATGAGATGTTTCGCTCCTATTTTATAGATAATAAGTAATAAGATTTTGTATTTTATAAATAAAAATTGTAACAAAATTATGTAATGTGTTTTATTGATGATTCAGATTAGCGTTGCATAATTAGGAACAAAGAAGTACAATACAATAGCACTGATATAGTCGACGCACACGCTGCAATGAAGGTGATTTATTGAACAATAGAACAATAGAAATAGGAACAATGGGACGCTAATGACGGTGGAGGCCCTTACCGGATATGAATTAGATATTAGCTAATTGATCTACACATCTCCGGAACCGTGCATTCTACACAAAAATGGAAAAACTTTTTTTTTTTTTTTTTTTTTTTTTTTTTTTTTTTTTTTTTTTTTTTTTTTTTAGGATCGAGTGTCGACGAACGTCGTTGAACCACGTCTGACTCAGGTGGTCTAGAAGTGGTACAACTACACTACTGATACCATATGTCTATTTGTTATACATAAGCCACAGTAAGGTATTTTGCGACAAAAAATTATTGAAAATTAAAAAGTGATTTATGAGCGTTATTATTAGGCATAGTATATTAATCCTTACGAACGAAAGTTACTTCATCATCAAGACCATTTTATGAAGATAATCTTTTTATAGCATGTTAAGTTAAAATATTAGCAAAACTTTTGTCTATCGGTATACCGCAAACCCAAAATTCTCCCGAATCGCGGTTTTTTCCAGTTTAGAATAAAACAGTACACGAGTGTATATACAATATGATTCTTGATAAATAATGAGTGGGGGGGGGGGCGTGATGCTCCCCCGGGAAGGGAAGGTAGAATAGATAAAATTTAACTGCGCTCTATAACGTACATATGCCTATAGATATAAGTTCTCCATTAATTTTACCAAAAATTGGTAAAATTATTGGTAAACTATACACTGCTATCTAAAATGCTCGAACTAGGTATCCATGTCAGCTCACGCAGCTCAAATACATGATATACGCGGGTGAAACCGCGGGGCACTGCTAGTAATTAATATAGTACATACTGCGTTGTAAAATTAAGCGAACCTGTAAATATATTCAATTCATATATCTTAATTTTTAATACAAAGTACGATGCGCATAAAATAACTCCGAATCTAATTTGATTACACATTCAGAAGGAATGGAGTCATTTTAAATGAACTTTAATATAAAATAACGTTAAATACACAACGCACAAAACTAATATTCTATGATCAGTACTACAATAGCACTTTTTATTGCAATATTACGTACCACAACACTACTTCAACTTCAAATATAAAGCAATAAGTCATATCTTTAACTAAAAATATAATCTTGTGTAAGCAACAAAATTTCCTCGTATATAGTCCTTTTATAAATATAAAGAATTTGCCTTGTATTGCAATGTCTTTGTCTATTTAATAACTTTGTTTCAACTTTGTATCGAGGGAAATCATCCCCACAATCTGGCTCTTGCAAATAACACACGTCATATTATTAACTTGGAGTAAAGTAAATATTCGTTATGTAAGCACAGACGGTGCTTACATTACGAATAAGTACCTGTGCATCTGAGCTTTTTCTGACATTAGAAAAAATATAATTTTCTCAAGGATCCTCTCAAGAAAATCTTATAAAGTTATCCAATAATTAAGTACAAAATTTCGTCAAAATCGTTAGCGCCGTTTCCTAAAAATAAGTTACATAATATAAATATGCATATTATATAGCCATACTTTTTTTTTCATGTTTTCTTTATTTATAAAAAAAATAAGATAAAGTTTTCATTTTCTATCGATAAAACAATAGAGCAACACGGGCCCCCGGCAGATCAGAGTGGAGTAAGCAAGTTTATGCGTACAATAAAACTAAATGCATTCGCATTGTTCACTACACTAAATTTAATATCGCCGCTGAATCGACGTCCTACAAAAATGCCGAATTGTTCAGTTTTTTGCTGCAAAAGCAAGTGGTAAAATTAAACATTTTGTACAACGGACTACAATATAAATAAAATGAGAACATCATCAATGTAGTCGAAGTCAATTAAATACGCATTAGGTAAGAATAACACAAAAAACTATTGGACAAATCTTGATCAAATTACATAAGATCACATGAGAAGCACCAGCTTTCAAATAAAAAAAGAATCATCAAAATCAATTCACCTAAACAAAAGTTCTGAGGTAAAAACACACATAAAAAAACATACAGTCGAATTGACTACCTCCTCCTTTTCTTGAAGTCGGTTAAACAATGATACGCCGCGTCAAATTTACAATAAGATGGCGTTCATCATCATCATCATCATCATTACAGCCCTTCACAAGTCCACTGCTGAACATAGGCCTCCCCCAAAGAATGCCTGGCACGGTCCTGAGCCACCTGCATCCATCGACTTCCTGCATATCTTACCAGGTCGTCACTCCATCTAGTGGGGGGACGCCCTACACTTCGCCTGCCGGTACGAGGCTGCCACTCGAGAACCTTTCTTCCCCATCGGTTGTCGGTTCTTCGAGCTATATGGCTGGCCCATTGCCACTTCAGCTTACTAATCTGTTGGGCTATGTCGGTCACTCTAGTTCTACTGCGGATATCCTCATTTCTGAGTTTATCACGCAGAGAAACTCCGAGCATAGCCCTCTCCATAGCTCGCTGAGCGACCTTGAGCTTCCTCATCCGGCCAGCAGTGAAGGACCACGTCTCAGTTCCGTATGTGATCACTGGCAACACGCACTGGGTGTACAGTCTCATTTTCAAGTTTTGAGCTATACCTGACGAGAAGATGTGCCGTAATTTCCCGAACGCTGCCCAACCGAGTTGAATCCGTCGATTGACCTCTCGGTCGAAGTTGGACTTACCTAGTCGGACTATTTGTCCCAGGTAAACATACTCGTCAACAACTTCGAGCTTAGTGTACCCAACAACTACCGGCATAGGTGTGACATGGACATTAAACATGATCTTTGTTTTGTCCATGTTCATCTTAAGACCTATCCGTTGGGAAACACTATTGAGATCATTGAGCATAGTGCTTAGGTCCTCCAGCGATTCTGCCATAAGGACTATATCGTCGACAAATCGAAGGTGAGTGATGTACTCGCCACAGCGGTAAAGAGTTTCGGGGATATGACGTCACCCTGTCTTACACCTCTCTGCAATTGGATAGGTTTCGTACTCTGGTTCTGTACTCGGATAGCCATCGTAGCCCTACTGTACAAGCACTTCAACACTTCGATATACCGACAGTAGACAGACCTTTATGTAATAAGTAATTTTTATTACATTATTGCTATTTACTTATTTTTAAATTAATGATATTTTATTATATTACACATGTATTAGCGGCGTAAGAGTATCCACTACCCCATATAATCCCGTGAGTGTCATAAGAGGCAAAAAGACAATGAAACATGAAAATGTGCCGCAGCATATTCCTAATAACGAAACGAAGTTGAAGCGTTGAAGAAGTTGAAGCGTCAGTAACCTAATGGCAGGGCGCGGACCGCCCCCCCCCCCCCGAACGGGTTCCCGCCTTGTCGTGGCGGGGGGGCTTAGTAGCCGTGGCTTGGTCAACCACGGTGAACAAAGAGGAACCCCTTGGCTGGCCCGTGGTGTAGGGCCGGCCCGAGGTGGCCACTCCGAGTGGGCTTGGGAAGCCCACTTCGGATGTGTGTCGGTGGGATGCTGCGAGAGGGGTGTCCGCTCCCTCTATCGCTGCAGCCGAGGTGGAGTCGCGAAGGAAGAGGCGTGCTGGTATGGCGATGCGCCACTCGCCCTATCCTTCGCGACTCAGACGGGGCCGCACCGTTAAATGATGCGGTGGTGGTGGGGCTGCGGGGGGATAGGAGTGTCGGTATTGCGAGGCGCCGCTCTCCCTACCCTCCGCAGCCGAATCTTGGTTGGCGGCGGAGCCATAGACCAGATCCGCCGCCGGGGCCGGGAAGACCGGTGCTTCTGAGTGCTAGTTTTTCCTGGCCCCATGGCCTTCGCGCATCGGACTCGGGGGCGTCTGTTGCGCATTGCAAATTGGAGGCCGAGGAGGAGGGCGCGCCATGTGTTCTGGTGCGCCTTACCTGAGAGGAAGATGGGGGAGGAGTGGTCCTCTCCCGAGGAGGGGCCGCCAAGGAGTGGCCAGCGCAGGTGGGGCCGCGGAAGTGTGCGAAAGCGTTCCCGTGGCCCTGCCAATATGCGACGAGGGTGGAACACCATGGGGTTTTAGTCGGTGCGAGTCCGACAGAACCCGTCCTTGCCCCCGCGAGGCGGGTATGCGTAGGCATTTCCCCATGTAAAAACAAAAAAAAAAAAAAAGGGCGCGGACCGCGAACTCGAAACGTCGTGGGTTTCGCCGACAGTAATGGAATCCGCCATTCGACTACTGGCGTGAACCACTTCTAACACA